>APFE030332846.1:300839-375930 GCA_000404065.3 Pinus taeda
CCAGGGATCAGGTTCAACAAAAATTTCCTCACTCCATGGAGGCTTTGCATGCAATGGGGACCATTGCTTCCTAAGGGGAGAGGATTGATTTGGGTGGATATTGGTGGCCACCCGCTTGTTCCACTTGGACCTCTATTTGGTTTCATCAGTTTCCTTAACTATAGAAAATTTACTATTTTAACAGTTCTTCATGTCCTGAATTTCTAGAGTTGTTTTGACCCCCTGAATGGTGTTTTTTTGAGGTTTGCAACAACCCTATCCACAACTACGAGCCTGTTGTAAATATTTATATTATAGTAGTCACAGATACCTTTCTAACAAGGTATCATACATGCCAAACAAAAATCATATAACCAAGTTACGAGCCCGAAAATTTGGTTGTCCAGCTAATCCCAACGGGGCCCACAAACTCTTGGCGTTCCATATCCTAGGGTTATGGTTTTGGTTGTTCAGGGTTTCTGTTTATTTTTCAATAATAAAAAGTACTTTGAGCCTCATTATAAAACAGTTCAGAGGCATGTAGCAACACCTCTCTTCTTAGAGACAAGCTACCATCGCCAGAGCTAGTTTATTTCCATTATGTATGCAAGCATCTTTCAGTGCTTTGATATTAATGAAATGAAGATTTATTTCTACTGCATCTCTGTGTTTATGTTTATATTTTTACTCTGTTTCGTTCTTGCATAAGTTCGGATCAATCTAGTGCCATCATGTTGTTTGATTGACTATCCCAATGTTTTCCCTAAGTGTCTTTTACTCCTAAGTCAATGTTTTCTAAGTGTCATCACCATATCCTTAAGAGTGCTTGTGTTATCTTATCCAAATATAGGTAAAAACATAGATTTTCTTGAATTTTTAACTAACTTTGTTCTCCATGCAACACACACACAAAAGTGAGAGAAAAACACTCTTCTGGGTAAAACGACACTCCAAGATGACAAAGAGTTGCGCCCTTCTTGAGCGCACTCATTTAGGCTAAACGGTTACGCCCTAGTGGAGCACACCCCTTCATGCTTAGTGAGCGCACCCTCACTTGAGTGCACTCCTTCGACTCGAAGATTTGCACCCTCTTCAACTCATGCATGTGTTTTTCTTGTTGTATGTGGGCACACTCTTAGAAAATAGGAGCCCACTTCACTTTACTTAACTAACTCATTCACCCGTTGACAAGTGGCTAGCAAGCATGGAATGGATTTGCATGTAATCTCTTTATAATAAATCTTTCTAATCATTCTTTCACATAATCACTCTTATTTGGGATGAGTGAACTTCTTTGGATCAAAGATCTCTTTGTCAACTTTAGTTCCAAGTAAGTTTTTCATTTCCATTCTTTGCCTTCCTCTATTTATTTATTTATTAATTTATTTTAATTATTTTATTTTTATATTTTATTTTTTATTTAATTTATTATGTTTATTTATTTATATATTTTTATTTTTATTTATTTTATTTTTTATTAATTTTTATATTTTTTTATTATTTTTTAATTTTATTTTTTATTTTTTTCTCGATCTTGCCTTCCTTGTTGGCGTTTCACTTCTTTTCAGTTTCTTTTTTGGAATTTTAGTTCATTATTTCTACTACAAGTGTCAATTTGTTGTCACAGGTTGTGACCCTTCACATTATGTAACTCTTCATATTATAGTCATGATTGTGACATAATCTATAATAACTTGTAGATCCTTCTTCTCAACATTTTAATCATTTTATATTGTTGTTGAACTTGTTCTTGAGCCATTCCAAGCTAGAGCGCACATCTAGAAGTGAAGGATTTTCTATCTCAGAAATATGCACCAAGAAAGTCAAGTTTTCCCCTTGAGCACACTTCTTCAACATGAAGAACTGTGCCCTCCTTGAGTGCACGAGCACACTCCAAACCCATGAATGTTTTCTCCTTTGTGCTTCGATTTGTGCCCTGTGCCTTCTTTGTTCCTCTTGAGTGCATGGGCGCAATGGGAAGGCCTAAAGCCTGACCCCTTCATACCTTCAGTGTGCACCCTTATGCCCTCTCAGCCTCTTTGAGCACATGTGCACATCCTGAACCCACGAATGAACTTCCTTTGTTTTTCGACAATGTGCATTGCACCCTTGATGATCTCTCTCTCTTGCTTGAGTGCATGAGCGCACCTTGAAGGCCTCTTGTTAGCTCTGATCTCCCTTCATGCTCTGACAATGCGTTCTCTATGTTTTGATGCATATTTATTGCCTATACAGGTAACCATGTCCTGTCTTTAATAGGCTTATACTCTCAGCTACATTTGATAGATTTTGAATATGATCTGCTAAATTATTGCTTATGATGGATAGAATATTTTGTAAATCTAATCTTTGTCACCATGAGTGTGATTCCAGAAATAGGTGTTCCAACTACTACTCTCATTACTCTCTCATAATTTGTTGGAATGATGCCTCACGCTACCTATCAAGTGGCCTGAAAAGAAGCTTTAGAATCATGCACTAAAGAAGCAATGGAATTTACAAAGCCTATCATTCCTATTCTTACAGATACACATTGTTTCATAGACAAATATATCAAGGTCACATGGAAATATATTAAACACAAATTCATGCAGAAGCAGTTCCCGGAATATTTGGAAGATAAGGAAGTATAAATCAACATTAAACAATCAAGGATACTCATGATTGCATGCAGGTTCCCAGTCATACCTTGTGTAGAGGTAATTTAATGGATTCTATCACACATGCCACCTAATTGAGTGGTGGTCAATTTTCCACCTATTATGGAAAGGACATGCATACTTATTACAAGATGTTGAAGCCCACAAAGTATGCCAACAAAAAAGTCTATACTATATGGGTTGATCTTGATACAAGTGACATCATCAAGTCTTGGTGTCGAGAGCCTGCCAAATTTTGACACCACCTGAGTTTAGTTTACCCAACTAGGATTCTTTGGAGATGTTATAGTACCTTATTTCCCATGTGTTGTAGGTTGCATGGGTAGAAGAATGTTGAAGTATTTGAAGAGAATTAGATATTTATGATCAACTTGGTTGTTACCCATGGAAAATTCTTCAATTGGGCATATATACTTTCTTTTGAGTTGTAGTGTCATGTTGGGAAGGCTAAAGCATCTCTAAGGTCAAACCAAGCACCAAAGTTTTCTATTTTAGCATTTCTATTTGATGGGATTTATGAAAGATATTCATTCCCATGGATCTATTGAAACTAGACCCCACAGGATAAGTTTCCAATTTACTTCCATTGTAGGGTATTGTTAGATTTGAGTTTAAGAGGGGCATATGAAAGATTGGCAGACCATTTCTTCACAGTCATATTTCAGATGATATATGAGATCGATCCTCCTTGCATGACCAACTAGGTGAAGGATTCATTACATGATATCACGGATTGGTTTGCTGCGCCATAAGATACATATATAAGATGCTTTGGATGTCAGATTTCTCCTCATATGATGCTGCAATATGTAACTTACAAGGTGGTCTTACAAGAAGTTGCTTGTCAATTAAATAAAGGGTTATCAAGAGTTATTCATAGAAGGAAGAAGGCCCCTTGGCCCACTTACCCTTTGAGGATCAGAATGTATGAGTTGAAAATCCATAAGGCGGAAGATGCAAAAATACAAGAGCTAGACCTCTTGCACTTTGCAGTGAAGGAATTTCATGGGTATGACCCCTGAAGAGTGTGCACATGACATTGTGACATGATTGGTTTTTCTTGGGGCTATACATCAATGACTATTGGAGAAGATGAAAAGGTGAAGAACAAGTAAAATGCACTAAGAAAGACACATCCAAGAATTGAAATTGGTTTCCCCCAAGTTCCACCATCTCAAGATGTACAGGTACAAGAGGCACCACAAGAAAATGCTCAAGTAAGGACTGTATCTCCCAAGAAAAGTATCAAGCATGTTCCAACGATAGAAAGTATTAGTAAATGGAAGTTTGATCCATTGAATAAGGGAGATGTTGAAGCTAAATAGGAAAAGAGAGAATTAAAGGAAAATATGCAGCAGGAAGAAGAGGAGAAGAGGAAGCAAGATGAATTTCTCAGAAAGAAACATGAAGAAGGACGACAAAGGTAGTCACAGGAGGAGGAAGCAGCATAGAGGCTGGAAGAAGAACAAATGACTCATGAAATAAAAGAAGAAATGGAGGAAGATGATGCCATCCAATCCATAGATGACGAACCAGTTTCTCTGGTAGAACCTCCTCTTATGGGTGTCCATCTCCCATTTGATGAGATGGGAATCACACCTCCCCCAAAAGACAGAGTCATGGACATATGTAATGTCACATTTGATCAACTAAAGAAAATTATCATGCAACAAAGGCGAAGGTTCTTCCCAAATGATCCTCAAAATCCAGTCTCTGTATCCACATAAAAGTTGATAACTGCAAATGCTAAGAGGAATCCCCGGGCAATCATGGAAACTAATGTTGCTTTCTCTACGGAAGAACGGGATAACTTAGAGTATATATTGAATAAGAATGCATGATCAAGGAAAGAGTTAGTGGTATTAAAGCAACAAGAGGAACATCTCACTACATAAAACCAACAACTATCTTCATGTATCTTCAACACATCAAAATGGTAGTTACCCATATAGGAGAAATTGAGGCCAATGGAGTATACCATGGTACAATTGTATGACGAAATTATACTTCTCCATGAAGTAGTGGCACCTCTTGTTGGTATACAAAAGAAAACACAAGAATTCCTAAAGCTCCTAAAAGTGGCAAACAAAGCTATTGATCAAACCCAGGAATGGGTTGCCAAGTATCCATATGTTCCACAATAGTTGGTTAAAAAGGATAGATTATCGTTGAAGTAGAAAAAGTACAACTAAGACTCCACCATCAAAATTACATCTATCTTAGAGAACAATCGGCTAACACTATTGTTGCCTATAGTCCACCACACAATGGTTTAGAGTCTCTAACAAAAACATAGGATGCCTTCAGTGGGATCACTTGGAGAGATAGGAGGAAGGAAAATCATCTTACAAGAAGTGAGGCAATACATTAAGCAAATCAAGCATACATTAGAACAATAAGGCTTAGAGATTAGTAAAGACATTATTTTACAGTATGTCATTGCACCAACTAAAGGGCAGATGAAATTGTCATGGCAATGGAATAATGTACAATCAAGCTCCAAATCCATATTGACAAGCACTGGAGGTGCAGATACGGATTGTAACAGACTTGTCGGTCTTGATCAAAGTTATTGCTATGGAATTTAGAGCATGGCATACAAGTATTGCCAATGAGCTCCATGAAGAAGCAAATGACTTATCTATTTGAAAGTATTTTTGTCCTATTAGAAGTTTTGTCTCATATAGTCACTATCTTATATGTATATTGTCTTTTGTAATGAGTTTAATGTAATCAAGTCCAAGAGACACATGTGGAATGTGAAAAGACACATGTGGAATGTAAAATGTCATGTATAGATTGTGAAAGTTGTATGGAAGACCATAGGTCACAGAAGTTGAAAAGTCATGAGGAAAATCAAAATTCATTGTCATTTATCATAAATGGCTCCTCATAACTCAAGTAAGGGTCTTGGATTCTTAGAGTTTTGCCTTGGTGTCTCTTGTATTGCATTGGAGGTAAATCATTCTTTGGAGAAGCAAGTTGTGGATTCATGTTTCACTATTAGATCTAGTGTTTCACCTATGTAACAATGTAATTGGAATAGCTCCTTGAGCCAAGACTTCTTCATGCATGTATCGTGAATATAGTAAGATTAGATTCTTGATATGTTTGTGGTATATGTTGGCGTAATACATACTAAGGCTAATGAACTATTTCATTGCTTAGATATGGATATTGTTGAATGAGTGTTGTTATGCTTTTACGATTCTTGTTTATCTTGTGAACTAATTTGGAAGTAAATCAACAGGTTTTTCTCTTTCGTTTATGGGTCTCTCTTAAGATAGTATTATTGCTTCCCTAGCCAGAGGCTCGTTTCCCTTTACCAGACATGGAAGTTTTGTGTGCATTCTACATTTTGTGTCACACAAAGCTTACATACTTGTTTCCCTAAAGAGGTATTTGCGATCTGTTGTGTATGTGTTGTAACCAAGGTGTACCTCTAAAACCTTTACAATGGTGGCTGAACCATATAGCCTGATGTGACTCCTACACCAAATAGTGTGATCGAATTGGGACCTCACATCGGGGAGATCCCATGTATGTTGGTGGTATCCAACACTATCAATACCCCCTGCGTGCTTGATCTATACACTTTTCTTGCTACTAGACTCCTTGAGTGATTCTAAACCCTCGTATATATTTCCCATCACCAGTAGAGGGATATCAGTCTGAGGTCCATATCCATGATTTCAGTCATTACGATTGGCAGCGCCACGATTCTTGCAAATAATCTTTAGATGCCTACTTAATGACCTTGTGCACTTTTGAGGAGATCCTTTTTTGCACCATGTGCATTTCCAGCCATAATCATTAGGGGAATTTTGAGGTCTAAAATGGGCCTCCTAAGAAAAATGTACAACCAAAATAAACTTTTTAAAAACCAATAGGATTCAAGATGATGATGTCAACCATGGGGGATGATTCTCCATTTTTGGAGTAAAAAAGTACAAAGATTAAAAAATAATAAAATAATAAAACTACTTTTTCAATTCATATTTTCAACGTATCTCCCTAAGTTCTTACTCAAATTTCGAGCAGGAGCACTCGTTAGATGCAAAATTTATTTCCTCATCCAAGGAGTACCCATGTTGCATACTTTCGATGGACCATACTACATGACAAATGAGAAACACATGATAAAACATGATTGCAATCACATTTTTCATGTATTTCTCATTTTTCATGTAGTAGGGTCCATCGAAAGTATGCAACATGGGTACTCCTTGGATGGGGTATCAAATTTTTCATCCAACGAGTGTTTCCGCTCGAAATTTGAGTAAACCTATAGGGAGATAAGTTGAAAACATGAGTTGAAAAAATAGTTTTGTCTTTTTTCCCTCTAAAATTTGATGATGCAACGTAATCTTATTTTATTATTTCCACTATTATTTTATAATTTCCTTAGGAGGCCCATTTTAGACCTCAAAAGTCCCCTAATGCTCCACCTTTGAACAATTTATGAATCAATCTCTACACCTTCATTTTAATATACAAGAAAACCACATCCAAATAAACAAGGCTTCATGCACCATGCCCTTGGCATCTCGCTTTACTTTTCCACCAGTGAAATATTTTGTGAAAAAAACCTTCAACCCCTCATTTTTGCAATAGATATCGCTAAGCCTTTCTTAATATCAACAACACCTCTACATATGTGATCTAAGACAAATGGCTCCATGTGGATCACTGACTTCTTGCAGAAAATACGTTCATGCCTTCCACAGCTTGAACTAACCGCTCTCTCCAGCATATCACTTGGATTATTAGCACCATGGTCAATTCAATGCACGACTTAATCGAGATTATGGTAGCAATACCTCTCTCATATTATTACGTGATGTTACTGGTCAACTTGAACTATACGATTCAATCCATAAAACTATTTTTCCCATTGTCATCATGATCATGTGATTTGTGGCATCCACAGTCCGATCCACTCTCTATACCACAATCTTCACCACAAACTACACCCTCAGAGAATGGCAAAATTATACATACAACAAAATTATTACACTTGCTCCAATACCACTATTATGTATTAAAAGGCAAGGTAAAATAAACATTAACCACAAACACAAATAGAAGCAACCATACACATAAATAATACGAAGAAATACTATGGGAAAACCCCAACCCCAACTCCGGGGAAAAACTCATCCTAACAAAATTCTATTAGTCCTTAGCCAAACCCCTCTTAACAAAATTCTGTTAGTCCTTAACCAAAACCCTGACCAAACTGCTAGAAAAACCTTACTCAATCCTTGGCCCCTCACACTGGTTGGGGAACCTTATTCAACCCTTAACACCTTAACCCTCACACATTACACATTATAATTAAGATAAAGAAACCTATTTATAATCTTCTTTCCAACAAAATACAATCAACATAATACCCATTGGCCACATAACCATATACCCAAACCCATTAACTATAAACTATCATTCCCCATTCAAAATTAATTTTAACAAAATTAACCTAATAAATCAACCGTCACAATTAAATTTTAATTATATAAAATAACTATCACTAAATAATTAACCAACCATTGCTTACTATAAAATATATATCTATATATTCCTCACTCGTTCCCTCTTTAAAATTAATATCCATATGATCTTCACTCTGTGATTGAGCAATTTTTAATCGTACCATCGACAATGCAAAATGTTTGAAAATCAACTTCTTTACCAAAAATAAATAAAAAATTATTTAATAGTCTTTATAGAGTTGCTTAAAAACATTGCGAGCGGCCGAAAGGTTCTTCAGGCTTTCAAATTTTATCTGTGGATGGCAGTAAACAAATGCCCGGCAAACGGAAGTCAACGGCCTGAAAGAATTCGATGACTTGGCTGTTGGCACAATTGCCGGCAAAATATAGTTCTTTACGCCAACATTTTCGTTTAGTCAAAATTTTTATTAAATTTTTTTTATGCGTGAGAAAATTTATAATAATTTAATTTTCAAATTTCATAATTCAATTGTTAAATCAGTAATAATTCAATTGTTAAATCAGCAATAAAAATAATAAATTTTAATAAATTGATAGATTTATCACTCAATATTTAATTTCTCATTAAAATTATAATATAATAAATAAAATTTATAAAGATCAAATTTAAAATAATATAATAATAATAATAAAATAATATAAAATATATTTAAAAAACATTACAAATTTCAAACAATGTCCTCAATATCTTACCCAATATCAATTAAACTATTTTCACATGTGATCCACACATTAAATTTACAAGTTCAAAATTTTTCCATCTTTTATTGTTGAATGTTGCAAAATATTTATATTCAACTTAATATTAAAAAAACAAAATTGTTGCTTTCAACGTGACCTATTATATTATATGAAGTTATTCAAGATGTCAAAGCTATTGTTGACTTAAGACATTATTAAACATGTATAATATGTAACATTGTTACTTAGTAATTGTTGTTTTCGACGTGACCTATTATATTATATGAAGTTATTCAAGATGTCAAAGTTATTGTTGACTTAAGACATTATTAAACATATATAATATGTAACATTGTTACTTAGTAATTGCGTTTTATACAAAAAGTATTTTAGTAACGACATTTTATGCAAAAAGTAATTGATAATTAAATTAAACAAATACAATTAAGAATAACCATCTCTTCATTTTTTTTTAATGATAACAATTAAACAATAAAAATTAGTAGTAATTGCTTAAAATTTGTAACTTGTTTAATACATGTGAATATTAAAATTATGAAATTTTGTAATAGAAAAATTATCACCTAGCAATTAGTGATTAATATATATCCAATTAATTACAATATAAATGATAAAAAATTAAATATTTTAATATACTCTTTTATATATATATATATATATATATATATATATATATATAACCTTATCATTATTCATTAAATTGAATAAAATTAAAAAGTTACATAAGCCAATGGCCCTTATTATGTGAGTTTCTAACCAGGTAGAGCAGAAAGAAAATTAATTCAATGGAAATGGAAAGTTCATATAATGACTTTCCCACTTCCACTAAAAATAAAGTTGATTTTGTTCTATTTGGACTTTTCAAAGTAGTGTTGCATTTTTTTTGGGAAGGAACGTTTGTTTAGATAATTATACCGTAAAGCGTTCCCTTTTGAAATCAACTCTTCTCTTGCCCACCTGCCATTATTGCGGACCATAAGATTATGTGTTAGACTATTGTGAACCATAAGATTATGTGTTAGACGATTGAAAGAGGTTCAACCATTCCATCAGGGAAAATAGTTATAACAACTCATACTGTAACGACTGTTATAGCCCAGGTAACTAGCTGACCTTATGTTATTTCATCTTCTATATTCCCTATCCTCACCCAGACCTTCTACTATCCCACTTGCATCTTCAGGTGAACTGGATGAAATACCCGGCAGTCTGGAGATAAATGTTGAAAGATGCAGACTGAATCAATGCCATTTTCATACGAAAAGCTTCACACAATATCAATGCCATTGGCACCACCCGACGGATCACACTATCGACACCCGACGGATCACACTATCGATGGAGAGTAGTACAATCTCAAAACCCCCTTTTCAATCATTGCTACACTAAATTATACTCTGCAATTTACGCGTTGCTGAACAGTTTTGCTTTGAAACAAGCATCCACTAGAAATCCATCTGGTGCACAATCAAAGGACGACGAAATTGTTGATTGTTGTTTAAAGAGATGTTGAATTTAGAAGATGCCTGATTCTAATAATAGTCAGATAAAAGGACTTAGTTAGAGCAAGGAACTCTGAAAATAAATTATTCCTTCAAACATTAGTGTTACATTTATTACATCAAATCTCTTGTATGACAATAGGAAGATAAATGTTATTGCATTAAGAATGGAGAACCAGTGTGTATGTAATTAAGTTGCTCAACTGTTTTGCATTGAAATAGGCATTCACTAGAAATCCATTTGGTGCACAATCAGAGGACGAAGAAATTGTTGATTGTTGTTTAAAGAGATGTTGAATCTAGAAGATCCCTGATTCTAATAACAGTCAAATGAAAGGACTTAGTTAGAGAAAGGAACTCTGAAAAGAAAAGATTCCTTCAAGCATTAGTGTTACATTTATTACAACAAATCTCTTGTATGACAATAAGAAGATAACTGTTATTGCATTAAGAATGGAGAACCAGTGTGTATGTAATTAAGTGTCAACTTAACTGTAGATGCATTAACACAGAAAATAACAGAACCTCAAAGACCGCTAAACAAGAACATTTCAGAGAAAGCATCAAACTGCTGAAACGACATCCTCTTAGGAAACCTAACTAAGGAATTCAGGAAAGAGGGTGTTGGTATTTTGGATAGAACATCATTCAAAACTCTCAGGAGTAGTCTTAATTCAATTGGAAGCAGAGTATCTACTGGGAATGAACCCAAACTGGAGGTCAAACCCACATCCGGTGAGGGTGTGACTCATGGCAGCAACCTGCAATTCGGGGTTGAGTCCTTTAGTGACCACTAAATTAAAACGGTGTTGAAAGCACAACAGTTAGGGAAGGTAGCTGTTACCTTGAATGGGAAACCTAGGTGAACTGTCTCAAGCCGAGCCATAGGTATCAAGACCGAGGGTTAGTAGACTTGACCCTAACAGCAAGGGAAAAACTGCCATCATTTCCAGTTAAGTAGTTAATGAAAACCCAAAAGAGAAAGAAATAGTCTTAAGGAAGCCGCTACACAATACCATCCTAAGGTGGTAGAAGAACGCCATTCATCCTCTATGAATTTACCAAGCAACTGGTGGCTTTACCCAACAACATAATTTATGAAATTAGGAAACATATGTACACATTTGAACAACCCTCATGACGAACAATGGCACTATCACTCAAAGAATTCAAGTGTTCATTCAATTATGACCAAAGGGCATAAAAGTCCTTAATACATTTGACCTTAGACAGTTCTGGTACAAACCCTCATCAGACACCATGTGTGTGGAGGTGTAGGGTTAAAAAAAATCAACGCGTAACAAAAGAATTAACTAGATACAAGTCAAAAGGACTGGAGAGAATTCTCCCACGAAACTGACACCGGCCCATAACTTCTGAGCGCCATCAATGACTTGAACTGTAACAGCAGAACAAAACCATACAGATGCCAACCTGATAGTGTAGAAGCAACTTGGCTGGATGACTGAAGATGCAAGAAGGGTTGTAAGTTAGATACTAGAGATATATCCAAAAACAAATAAAAGAACAAAAGAAGCTAGATAAGAAGATACTGATGAAGGGAACTGTGCTAACCCCATTACCTGTGACAAGCGGTATTTGAAGAAACCCCATACAGGAAGACAGTGTATGAGGGACCACAAATTGGTGCTCAAGTGGTATCCAGAGTGAGGAGGAGTGGAGGGATCGTGGTGTATCAAACAAACAGAGACCTCATGCTCCTCTTTGCCGGAGGAAAACCACCATGTGACAAGGAGGTTGCAGAGCCTCGATACACAGTGAGGAATTGAGGAAATGAACCTTAGGTTTTGCCTTTACACTTTCTACGTTTTGCCTTTATAATTTCTCTGGCCAGTACTTCAAGTCTCATTATTTAGATTCCATAATTTAAGAGAAATTGTTTCGGGAGGAATAAGAGTATGTGTGAAAGAAGGTAATCTCCGCTTTCGTCCATTATTGCATAAAGTCGTACATGAATCAATTTTATTTGACGATATCCAAAATGCAATACCAGGTTTAGAATCAACCAAATCGTTGGGATTCTTTCCTGAATTTTAAGATTATTAAAAAAAACCTAACATGGCAACACGCTACACTGTCTGTTCCTCGGGAGTTTTGAGAGTATGTTTTACTATGATTAATTTTGGAGAGAAATCACACGTTAACCTAATCTCCATCGCTCTTTCTCGACATTTAGAATGGTTTATGTAATTTTTAATTGTAAAATTTTGAATCTACAAAACAAATTGTTCTCATAAATATTACTAACTCTAGTGCAACTTATTTTATGAATATTTCTCCATGGCAGTGATGCTCAAGCTGCACAATCTTTACAGGTAAGAAGATATTGAAAAGTAACTGCAACTTACATTAGGAATATTTCTCCATAGTTGTGATGCTCACGTTGCACAATCTCTACATGCAAACAAATACTCTAGAACCAGAAAGAAATAAACAAATCAACCGAGAAAAATCAATAAATAAATTAATGAATTAATTACAGATTGCAGTTGTTAATTGAAAAAAATCAAATCTGAATAATATTAAAATAACACGGAGTTATGGGAAGGAGCTCCAATATAGGTTGGAAAATATTATTCCGCCATTTTCATTCAAAGTTATGTAATTTCTATATAATCCAAGAAAAACTTCCCACATATTGAAAGAAAATCAAAAATAATTTAAGGTTATTAAAACAACAACTAGAGAATTATGTATGAATTAAGTAAATGAAATGAAATCAAATTGTTGTTAATAATAAGAAAAGAAATCAAATTAAACAAACCGATCCAGATCTCCCTCACCTCATCCATCCAACCAAAAAGGAAGTGGAGATTGTCTTGGCCTATTTAGTTCAGCAATCGAACGACCCAACAGTAACTCTGCCTCGAGATATTTCCTCTTTGTTCTTTTTCCAAAACTTTTTTGTAAATGTTATCAACTATGACAATACATTTCTTAAATGTTATCAACTATGACAATAAAATTAAGAAGATATACAAAAGGAACTGTTAGTTACCCTAGGAGTAGTGCTCCATGGTAGTGATGCTCACACTACCCTTTGCACAGTCTTTATGTGCTAGCATTCTAGAAACAAAATGAAATAAACAAAGAAAACACAAGAAACTCTAGCAATCTATATAACATGATTAATTTAGAAAACATTTACACTCTTCATTATTTTTTTTATTTATTTAGTAAAAAAATTAAAATAACTTTTATATTTTTTACTCCAAATAAATGTTTACAACTACAACACAAGCAAACTAGAAAATATTAAGAAATATAGTACGTTAAAATCATTAAAAAGTTGCTCCATAGTAATAGTGCTCACTCATTTCTTTGCCATAGTGCTCACTCAACACTCAGTCCTCTATCTTTTCTATCTCATAACATAGCTATTTTAAGCAAAAACAAATAAAGCAAGCACTATTAGCCCATAAAATCCTAGAAAAAATTCATGAAGTGCTAAGAAATTACAATTATGGTTAATTTAAAGAAACCAAATCATAATTAAAAGGAACTACACTCTATCTTGTATATCTTGTAGAATATTATTGCACTCTTTGCACGGAGAGCTTTGCAAGGTTTTTATGTAGTTAAAGAAAAACCGGAAACAAGAAATCAATAAACAAACCCACTACATTTGTATGTAAAAAGTCTATAAATAATTAATACCACTAAAATGAAACCAGAGAATTAGATATGGCAATTGCTGCTGATATAGAAAATCAATTTTTCTTTGCCTCATCCATCCTACGCTATTGAATTGTTGGCCAATTTGATTCAACTATCAAATGACTCAGAAATGAATACCTGTGCTTTACGAATTGTCCCTCAGTGTTCTAGGAGTTTCCCCCTCTACTCTTGTTGAGGAGCTTCTCCCTCTACGCCATGTTCTTTCTCTCTAGCTCTCAGAGCTTAATCTCACACCAACACTAGACATAAATACAATAATAACAACTTTGGTGAAGTGTTCACTGAGAATGTCGGGCTCTTCAGAAAGTGTACACAGGATTTCAGAAGTTCGCAACACCAATGTGTTAATTCCCATGGAAACATACATACTACAAGATACTCATTTGCAAAGATATCCCAAAAAAAAATTGAGGAAGAGAATGAAATTGGGACAAATATATGACCAAACACATTAGCCTATAATAGAGGATGTATTCAGTGTTTCGTTGTTGCTTGAACTATGTGTAGCCCCCCTCCACCCCCCACCTCCACTACCCAGACGACCTAGGGCGTGAGAGTTGATTCCAGGAATCAACCCTCACCCCTTGGGCTCATTGGGATGCGGGGTGAGGCGGAATTTTTTTCGTGAAACATAACATATGATTAAAAAAAACACTAGTAATGAAACAAAATTGCATAAAATTTTGACTTCTTTCTTCAATATTATTGTTTCTTATACCATTACCTTACAATGTTTCTTTTGCAACATGTGGTGCAAATGCTAGTTTAAAAAAACTCTCAAAATTACAATGATATTACTAAATTTTAACCTAATTTATATAACATTAACTTCTATTTTTTATTTTTACAATTTAATAAATAAATCATATAAAAAAACCTTCTATATTATTACATTTGACTATCGGTTAAAAGTAGAATGGAAACAATACCAAAATGTAATTTCTAAAGCATGAAAGTATTTGTGACGAATTGCAAACTTCTACATTAATGTAGTGTATTGTTTAATATTTTTTTATTAACTTTGAATCCGAACTCGTTTCTCCATTCACACACTTTGATATGATGTCTACGGCTTTATAAAATGAGAGTTAAATGCTTATTTGATTTAAAACTCGGCTATGCATATTACTTTTCCAATTTGCCAATAAAGTTGATGCCATGATGCCATGAATATTATTAGAAAGTTTATATTGGTGGGAGTTGTTCGGAAAGTTATGGAAATTCTGATTATATTTAGAGAAAATCTGGCAAAGATTTTTGTAAATCCAAGTTATAGGTGTTAAACTTCAAAATTTGAGGTGTCCTAGACATTTTTGATGGTGTTGAATCCATTTCCACTATCAAAAACACGATTCAAACACGGCTTCTATAAGATTTTTTGAATTTTTTTTACTCGAATTCCAGCCACTTTTAGTCATCCGGGCAATTCCTCCGCTTCGTTAGACGACTCCTTGGTGGAACACCCTAACCATCAAAGTCAAATCATTAACTTCTTATTGAAAAGCACTTAATTTTATAAAAATAAAAACAACAACTAATACTATCTTTGGATCTCATTCTTATGCCTATATTTAACTATGAAGGTATTATTTAAATATTAAAGATTTTTTTTCATGTCATTAAAATATTATTGAAAAGTTATTATTTTTGTTTATAATCTATTTAAGTTATTTTATAAGGTTGATTTGATGTATGTATTAAAATTTCATAAATATTGGGATGTGATGTGTGTACTACTATAACACTTAGTGATATATAATTTTTAATTTATTTTTTTAATAAATTTTATTTTTTACAAATTATATTTAACCTTATAAAACTAGGCTTTTCGTTACATGAACTAATGAAAAAGTAAAAAATTTAAATT
Organism: Pinus taeda; assembly: GCA_000404065.3. Lineage (NCBI taxonomy): Eukaryota > Viridiplantae > Streptophyta > Pinopsida > Pinales > Pinaceae > Pinus > Pinus taeda. The sequence goes on from APFE030332846.1 coordinate 316,762, forward strand.
TAAAAATTTATTTAATTATTTATTATTTATTTTTAAATTTGCAAAATATTCAGTTTAATATTTGTCTTTTTTCAAAACTTTAATAAACATTATAAAATTTGTTTTAAATTTCCAAAACTAATTGAAAGTTAAGCATTTTGACTAAAATTGATTACAATATAACCTGTGTATATGCTGGTATAATAACCCACAACATTATTAAAAGGTGATAAGATTGAAGAATTCAATGTTTTGGTTCATCAACACATCACGTTATTAGTTTTGTCAATAATAGAGGACATAGTCAATGTTGCTAAGGGTTATCAATATTTCTGGAGCTATAGTTCCATGAATGCACTGGGGTAGTCTATGCCAACCCTTGGATTTAGGCAAGTACAATATCTAAGGGTTGGCATATAATGCCCTAGTGCATTAATGGAGTTATAGCTTCAAAAATATTGGTTATCGTTGCTAAGATTAATGGTGATTTGGAACTGTGTCAGATCATCATCCACTGAAACCCTTTGATGATGACACCAAATGGAGATATTAGGTACAGTTGGTAGAGTTATAAAATTTGAAAAGGGGAGGATTGGGGGACTCTTTAGTTTAAGAAGAATATAGGGTGGTTGGTTGGAAACAAATCATATATTAGGTAGAGTTATAGAAAGTGAAAAGGGAGGAATTAAGACTATTTATTTTAAGAAGGATATAGGGTGGTTGGTTGGAAACAACTTAGGATTCGCAGTGATAGGTGAATGGAGCTCAGCATGTGTTCCGTTTGATGTCGGAAAACGAGTGCGATTATCGATGAAGCACAGATGAAATGGGTGCGAGGAAAGTAGATTGACCAAGCTCATAATTAGTGTTTTATTATCATCATGATATATCTTCCCTACCTTTTCTGGGGGTTTTGGGGCTTAAGACCTTTTGATTTTTCGGGGTCACAATATTTTGGGTAACAAAATTTAAAGCATATGGCAGACGTCGTGAATTTAGGATAAGAGTCGGGTTTTATGGTTATATCTGCATTATCTTTATCATTATCATTATCTCTTTTGTATAATTAGGGTTTCACTTCTAGAAACAAGGCTACAAGGTTGGTACTCAAGGGCACTGATACCTTAGCAAGTATAAGTTCCTCTTTTATATGCGAGAAGTTGTATAGGAGGAAAATTTCTAAATCATATTTCCCACTTCCTAAGCCTAGGGTTTCTGACAAACCTTTGCAAAATAGTGCAAATGGAGCTTGGGTTTTGTGACAACCCCCAATATTTGGGCTAGTTAGGGGTAGGTATCTGGGAGTCCCAACCAAAATAGGCAAGTGTGACTTTCCATCACCCTTCAAAGACACGAGGGACATTGGTGAGGAACAAAAAGCCCCGTAAAGCTCTAAAAAATTGTTCAGTGAAGCACATACTCGTCATGGGAAGCGATGTTGACATGAGCAAGGTTACCAGTTTGATGTCTAATGTGCTGATAGCTAAATTCTTTTACACGGCTCCTAGAAAGGCATACATCCAAAATTTAGCGACACAACATTGGAAACCTTTGATCAACTATACCCCTAGTGTCAGTCTCCTTGCTGAATAACCAACTCCACTTTCATTTTTAGGACGAAGGAGTCCTAGACGTGATTTACAAGAGGCATTGGGTTATTGGTCATGGTTACCATTGGCTACAAAGATAACATGTGGGTTTCAATCCATTTTCAGAGAAACCCAAGTCTCAAAACCTTTTGGTTAAGATGCTTGGTTTTCCCTAGAGTCGCAAGGAAAAATAAGACCAAGGTCATTGGACACGTATTCCAAGCTAAATGTTGGGAAAAACATCCTAGTGGGTATTCATTTGGTTTAATATGGCTAAGGGGAAAATGGAAAAGGCGATGGCAAAGGTTTTGAAAAGGCAAGAGGCATTAATTGACATTTTATTTATGAAAATAATGGAAAATAGGAGAAAAGGAAGGCGAAAGGTCACAGGTTGCGTGTGAGGAGGAAAATGAAGGAAAATAATGGAAAATGAAGAAAATATAAGCCTCATGGATAAAAAGGATTTCGAGGATCAATTCACAACATTTTTTGCTAGTTTTAGCTTGGGGCTCTCTCTCTATTCTCTCTCACATACTCTTGCAAACTTAGAGAATTTTTGGAGCACTCTAGCATTGGAGCAAGGAAAGAAAAGTAAGGACAAATAAGGCAAAGGAAAGTAAGGATCAAGTAAGGAAGAATTGGATCAAGCTGCTACAATGGGATTATTTGCAAGGATCGAGTTGCATGTGTGATTTCCTTGCTAGTTTTGGCATGCATGCTACATGCATGTGTGTATTTAGTTCTCTTGTTGTCATTGGCATGGGTTTTGCTATGTGTGATAGTGGTTTTCAACCTTGCCTTTCCATTTCCGGATAGTTATGGTGTGATGGGGTTTCTCTTATTTGGTTGAGCTAGATTTCTGGATGGTTTCAAAATTGAGTGGGGTGGTCTTAGGAGGAAACACAAGGCCTTGGGAATCCCTAGATCCATGAAGGTGGGATTGCGGTAAAGCTTGGTAGTGTTTGTTTCTTGTTTGGGCATAAGAATCCCCCAAAAGTATTGCGATAAAGGCTGATTTTGTATACCCTCGTTGGGCTTAGGAATCCTCGACCAGTGAATGACGAGATATATGGTAAAGCCTAGAGGGTGGAGGTAGACTAATTCCCCATGGTTGAGGTGGAGAGATCTGGAGGTATCCATGCTTGTATAGGCCTAGTGATCCCTGTACCTATATGTGGTGGGATTACAATAAATCTTGGTAGTGTATGTTTCTTGTTTGGGCTGATGAATCCCTTGGTGGGATTACGGTAAAGCATGGTTGTATATATGAGGGCTTGGACCTAGGAATACCTTGATGGATTGTGGTAAAGGCTGAGCAATCCCTGGTTTTTTTGTTGTAAGTTCCACATTCATGCTTGGAATATGGCACGGGGGTGATTGGTTGAAAGAAAGATTTGGTTCAGCCCAATCTATAGTCAGGTGGTACGTGGAAGTCCTTGACTTGGTTGGCTTTTTCATATGTTAATAAGATCTCTTTTCGTCTTGTACTAGATGGGTAAATGCACTTGTTGTTAAGTGATTTTAATGGTTGTCCTATCAGTATTACTAATTTGGTTATAGGTTGGTCATAAGCATGGTTTTATGACAGACTTGAGTTATGGCCCTCATCATGTTTTTATTAGTAAATGGATGAATAATGAATGTATGACCTAATAGATGATATTGCAGTTATTATGAGAGGGCATCAAACCTTCTTTATGATTATCACATAAATATGAGACCCCTATGTTAAGATGTGTATTTATGACCTATGCATTACATGTTCATGATGTGTTTGATGATTTGTTTGTCATGGTTACGTCAATTCCTTGATCAAGTTTTGTGTTAGAAGCTTTGTATTTATGTCATTTATCATTTTGGAACTTTTCATCAAGTTTTGAGCAGTGACCTGGAGTCTATCCCTAAAAAGGGGGGCACAAATTTTGCGGTCTCAGACACATAATTAGTTGAAAAAGACTGCAGTTGCACCCTTGCAATAGTTATGCATGCGAATGGAGGCCTATAGTCACATTGATGCAAGATTGTCCATGCAAATAGGAGTCTAGATCAATGAAAAGGCAATTTAACTCAAAGCTTGGATACTTGGAAGGGTGGTTTATCCTTTGGTCATCTCGTAGCACTTAAGGAAGGTCAGTAAGGTTTTGTTTTGTTGATTCCAGTTCCTTAAGGTGATCTAGGAGGTTGAATAATATCATAGTAAATCTTCATCACATATTTACCCTAGTGGACTAGTAAACCTGGGTAAGTGTTGGAGGATGGTGTTACAAATCCTAAACAAATTTACGGCCGCTCAGAACATGTTCTTATACCCGTTACTTCAACATGCCCAAACCCTACGATAAATACTATAAATATTTTGAAAAAGGAAAAGAAACAAAGACAGGATCATGCAATAGAGATGACCAAGATTCATGTAACCTAGAAAGGAGGAAGTTGCATCGAAGTCAGTTGTTGCTCACACTTCCAGCATATTCGAGAGCAAAAAAAAGAAGTGACAAAAAGGGTCGAATGGCCAAATTGTATACCCATCTATCTAATAAGGAAAACCATATATGATGATTTCAAAGGAATAATGTTAACAATAAGGAAGAACCCTAAATAATGAAAATCAAAACCATACCTACACGAAAAAAAGAAACAAAACATCAAAAAACACAACATAATTAGAATTGCTCTCAGAGCATACAAGAGCATGAAACAATTATCCATAATCACCTTTTGGTATGTGGAGGCTATCTATATAACTTGCGCTCTAGGAGACACCTCATGTTGTCTCGAGTTCAACTCACCTAAAACCCTGGGACAAATAAATGTCTGTTAGAAAGAACATATGCTAGCAAATAAGGAGATAAAGCTCAAATTGCTATCAAACGTAGAGGGTTAGCGTTGGTTACTTGGAAAATGGGAAAAGAAAAGTCCTAGTCAATAAGTGTTTGTAGCAGAGCCCATTCTCCATACCATTCATAACGCAAATGATGAACAATCTGGCTAGGAAGAGGTAGGTAGTTACCAAAACCGCCCAAGAACAAGAAGGAATGTTGGATCTAGCCTTTGTGAGATCAACGGAGGAGCAATGCACAAATAATACAAGCTAGGTTTGGGAGAATTCCAATGAGCTATGGTAGTTGGGTGAAATAATCAAGGCTAACTGGCACCCAAGTCGATTTATCACCCATTTACCGAAAGATAACTAAATATTATAAAGTTATGCCATAATGTAATCAAAACCCAATCTATTATCACATAAATACAGTCCTTAAAACCTTGAACTAACATAATGTGCATCGGTGTTCTCAGTTGGTACAAACTCTATGCTTTATACCATGTACTTAAGAGAAAGAAACAAAACATATGCTTATAAACCTTGAAGAATTATTTGTGATGACTATGCTTTTGTGGCCAATCTTATGTTATGGAAAATGAGCTAGTAATACATGATACGTATATAGAGATTTTTTTTTTTTTTTTTTTTTTTTTTGGGTAGACTTGTTACTCCTACAAACTCCACAAGGCATAGCTAGAACCCTAATCATGAAATCAATCTTATATTTTCATTGGAAATTCCCTGTAGAAACCAAAGCTAAGGTGGTCACAATGAAGTTGACCATCGAGAGGAAAATATAGAAAATCTCTAGGGAATAGTAAGAAGTTGAGTTTAAAGAATAAGTCCTAGATTTGGACTACTCCAAAACAACAAATACCAATATCTTCAAACCTATTAAGCTCTATTGGATGACTAAGTCCTTTATAGCTTATATGGTGGAGGAGAAAGCTAATCATTAGCAAGTTATCATCCAAAAGTTGAATAAGATGGAATAGAAATTTGATGCAATATGAAAAAATGTATTTAATATTGAGATAATTATAAAAAACTATGCAAAAACCTAAAACAACATAGAATACATAGACCAAGGTTCATCCTCTATAAGTGTAATATCCCCAACTAACTTATTTCCTGAAGATATCACCCTTACTAGCCCTTCGTTCCCTTAGGCTGGAAACAAGGGGAGTTTATGAAGAAGGGAACCCTTGATTTAAAATAAAAAAGGGAAAAAGAAGGGATTTTAATAAATAATTAGGTAGGATGTGGTATTTTCCCAAGGTATTTGTTTATGTTATTTGTGAGTGGTATTCACCAATGGTATTAGGGCCAAGTCTAGAAACTTGGAAATGACCCAATCGAAAGCTCTAAAAAGAAGAAGGAAGGAGGAAGGGAAGGCATGGAATTTACATTTTCTTTCTTGGAATTTTATTTGGAAGCTTAGGCGAGTTTTCCATAAGTGAGGGTCTCAGGTAAGATACTTAGGCTAGCTTTGGTGGGATTTAGTCTCACCCTAGTTGACAACCCAAATTTGGTGGTACTCGATACCATCCTAACTAGTTTGATTCCTCCCATATGTTTGATTTGATGGAAGGGAAATGATATTTGTCCATGTAAGTTGTGAAGCTTGAGATCAAGATCTTATGTAGAGACTGAATCCTTTGTTTTTATTTAAGCAACAAATCCATCATTATTATTGTGCCAGGGGTTAAAATCATAAAAAAAGGTGGCAAGGTTAATCGTAGTGAAGTTTTTCCTGTTCACTATCACTGGAAAAATATTGCGTTGGCAGATTATCATGTTGACCAATTACACAGGGGTTGGATCTAAGATCTAATATATTGAGGGATGCAGAGCCATAAATACACCACAACCATGTTGGGGAAGGGTCGAAAGACCATACATGCTGGGAAGGTTATGAACACATCGCTGAGGAATGAATAATGTTGCAAAATGTCGAAATTTATTAAGATTTCGATCACTCTAGTCGTTGTAGGGTGGAGCCATCGTGCTCTATTAATGGGCGTTAACCCACCGAAGCAGGTTGCTTTGTTGTGAGGGCCACATAGACATAATGTATGAATAAAGGTTTGTTCCATACATAAAGATGGGTTGCAAAGGCGGAAAGCAAATCCATTAATTTGTGTAGCCCTGAAGCACCAAAGGCAAGGGATGAGAGGTCATTTAGATACTCTATGTCATTGTCAAGGCCAAAGGTTCTCCATATGTTGCTATAGGTAAGACAACGATGCCCTTATTTAGTAAATCTGTCGCATCACCCAACTAAGGTTGATCCCTTGTTTGGTGTAAGAGGACTGAACACATCATAAAACCTAGCCATTTGAATGTTCATGGGATCTGGTGATATTTTCAGTGGTTAATGTTATATAATTTTCCCATTGGCGGTTTGGGATAGTGGGTTTCCATAGCCAAATAAATTTTTATGCCATTTCATTATAGTCCATTGTATGGTTATTTGGCCTATACACTTGAACACTTTATTAAATGCTTATCCTAACTTCAATTAAAATAAAATTAAATAAAAAGGTTAGGCATTAAAGAGTCTGGAAGAATCTCACGAATCTTAAAGTGGTATCAAAGCCACATTCTTGGCCAACTATGGGATGTTATGCCAAGAAAAGCCAAAGGAACACGATGAAGCATTTCCATTTGTTGGAAAGGGCGAAGAGCTTGAAGCCAAGGAAGAAGACATAAGACTGAAAAATATTTGGGGGACATTCTTAAAGAACAAGTAGGTAAAGAAGAATAACTAATGGGAGACCATGAAGATTCAAGAATTAGGGATGCTCTTGATAAGATTTGCTCAACCCAAGAAGAAATCATGCAACTACTCATCCAATGTCCCATACTCAACTCAAAAATTCAAACTGGCAAAGAAAAAATGGAGAATGTGGTTCACATTTGATCTGATTTAGAATATTAGATTGCTATGTTAAGATCCTCCTCATATTAGAAACAATATGCTTTCATTGTGCTTAAGGATTCTTGAATTTTTGGAAGTGAAATGATGAGTTTTTATGTTAATTTTATGAGAAAATTAACATGAATAATGTTGAAATGTGCAACAAGAAATGCTAAAAATAACACTACTATAAATAGCCCGCCTATAAATAGTAGTTCAGCCATTGTGGATCTTAGCAACAATGGGTGAAAAGTGAAAGTGCTAAAAATAGATTTTCTAAAAAATAGCATTTCGGGATCCCTTCTTATTTTAGTCAGTCCCTAGACTAAACATAGGAAGTAAAATTCGAATTTGATGTTAACAACTGTTTGTAAATTGATTAATTAATTCACCTTGAGTTAATTAGTTAAGGAATTATGAACATGAAGTCTATGTGAGGACATGCAATAGTTTCTCCTTTGATTGAGGGATTTATCCATCTATTAAAGAGATAAGAGTGAGTTGTAATATTGAGTTGTAATTAGTTGGCTCACACTGAGTCAAGTCCAGTTAGATTAATTTATCAGTTTGTTAAATTAATGAGAGTCCAGTTAGTTAATGCTTGCATGCATGTAACCACTGTATTTCAGATAACTGAGTATTCACTCATGGATAACTCATGCATGTTAGTTCAGTCAGAGACCTAGTTGAGATCAGATGGAGGGACAATGTACTATCAGTTGCTAGAATATTCCATTGTGAATATTCCTTGCATGTAGAAGGAATATTATTCCTTAAGGATTGCGCAGTTGGACCAAAGGTAACAATGAGTGTGATGAGGCCAATTCACATATGTGACATCATTGGACCCCAATCAAAACTGCGTAAGGAAATAGAAGGCTTGGAGGGCTTGAGGAAGAAATATTTTATGTCTATTGAGTCTGTGAGCTGTATTGTTTGATTACAAAGAGAGCAGGATAGCTTCAGAGCTGATTCTTTTTGCAACTCGAAAAAGATTTCCACTTGTATGATAATACAGAGTTGGGGTTTTAGGCTGGTGCTTTCCCCAGTGTTATATCTTATGTGTTATGGTTGATTACTTCTCATTCTCAGTTATATCTATTCTTGGTTGATGTTGCTCATGTTCGATTAAGCTTCCACTAAATTGTTTGTAGAATTAGATCAAGTGTTTTGCTTTAGTAGATTACATTACCAAGTGATCTACAGTGGAAATTTCCACATGGTATTAGAGCAAAGGTGATCAAGGAAGAACAATATACGAGCAAGATAAGTTCGAATTTTGGTTTCTGAATATTGAATTGAGTTTTTATCACATCTATTTCACCAATGGCATTTAGTGGTTTAAGACTCGAATATGCACTTGATGGCAGTTCGAATTATATAGCCTGGAAGGATCACATGGAGGCAATATTAGAAGGTAATAGTCTAAAGGACTTCATTGATCAAGAAGTCTAGAAGCCGACTGATGCTACTCAACTGGAGGAATGGAAAAAGTGTGTGGCTAGAGCAAGAAGAATCATCATGGAGGGAATTTGAGATCACATTGTCTCGAGCCTCCATGGGAAGGAGACTCTGTTTTCGATGTGGAAAACATTGAAATATCTTTATCAGAATAACATTGATCAGAGGAAGTTGGCACTGAAAGCTAAACTACGAAAGATCAAGTGCGAAAAGGGCGACACAATCTCTACATTCCTGAACAAGCTCACAACCTGCAGGGATGAGCTTAGAAGCGTAGGGATCATGACTGCTGATGATGACATGGCGAGTCTTGCACTCCTCGGTCTTCCTAAGAGTTGGCATAGCTACCAGGACTTAGTTAACGAAAGAGAGAAACTGCCAGATTGGGAATGACTTTGGTCGGATCTGATGCAGGAGGAGATAAGGCGAAGCACCAGGGATGGATCTTCATCAAAACAAGATGATGAAGAAAATATAGCTTTAGCGAGTAAAGCTAAGGAAGGGAAAGGGAAGGCATCCCAATCCAAATCTTCTCATGGTGAGAAGAAGGTTGACAAGTTGAAAGTGCGATGCTTTCACTGTCGTGAAGTGGGCCATTATGCAATGAATTGTCCATAAAAGAAATCCAAGAAGGGTTCCTCCAAGAGATCTGATGGTGATGCATTAGCCTCACAATTTGAGCTGGATTTCTTGCTTATCGCATGCATGGTTTCATCCATGGTGGGATGTGTTTGGTACCTGGACAATGGAGCTTCTTTCCACATGTCGAGTGACAAGAATATTTTCAGTACATTGGAGGAGAAGGATCTCCAAATGCGGATCGAGATGGGTGATGATGGAAAGTACTGTGTCTCAGGTGAAGGTACAATTGTGTTTCAAAGGGAGCATGGGGCTCCTCTCACCCTATCTGCTGTTAAGTATGTACCAGGTTTGAAAAAGAATCTTATATCTGTTGCTATGCTAGAAGATAAAGGCTATGATGTAGTCTTTAGTAAAGGAAAAGTTTTCCTGAGGCATATTGGCATCAGACGGACCAAGCGAATTGGGATTCGAGTAAAGAATCTCTACAAGCTGGAGGTAGTTGACTGTGCTGCACTGACTTGAAAAGCAGAGGTGGTGCAAAGCCAAGATGTTGGCGAGATATACATAGAAAACTGGGCCACTTGCATCATGGGCCCTTGAAGATCATGCAACAAATTTCTATCGGCTTACCCAAGGGAAAACTAGAGCAAACAGATACATGCAAAGGATGCACCCTGGGTAAGTATGCAAAAGATTCCTTTCAGGATCAAGATAGTAGAGATGGAGCAATCCTGGAGTGAGTTCACTCAGATGTATGTGGACCATTCTCTACAACCTCCACTGCTAAGCAAAGGTACTATGTTATTTTTATTGATGATTTTTCTTGTAGATGTTGGATCTACTTTATGCAAAAGAAGGATTAGACCTTCTTGAGGTTTTGTGAGTTTAAAGCCTTGGCAGAGAAAGAATCTAAAAAGAAAGTAAAAGCCTTGCATAGCGACAATGGTGGAGAGTATGTTTCCCAGTAGTTTAAAGAATTTTGTGCCACAGAAGGAATTAAACGAGAATTAACAGCACCTCATAACCCACAACAGAATGGGGTGGTAGAAAGGAAGAATAGATCTATTGTGGGATCATCTCGAGTGATGTTGCATGACCAAAGCCTACCACTTCTTTTGTGGGCTGAGGCATGCAATACAACAGTGTACCTTCATAACATAAGTCCTCATCGTATTTTGGGGATGAAGACACCTACGGAGGCTTTTTCGCGGAAGCGACCAGATGTGAGTCACTTCCGCATCTTTGGATCATTAGTTCACTGTCATGTGACCAAAGATGCTCGGAAGAAGCTAGACCCAATAGCTGAGTTGGGGATACTTGTGGGGTACACAGATACACCCCACAACTATCGTGTGTTTCTGCTTGCCAGTTAGAGGACCATAGTGCGCAGGGATCTAAAGTTCGACAAGCAGAGAGCCATGCGAGTGTCTCTTGAGAGGGAGCTCAAGTTGCATGGTGATGAGGAACTTTTAGTTCCAAAGGAGGAGGAGCCTCCTAATGATGTGGATCAGCCACATGCAGAGGATCCAATAGTGGAGACCACCACTCCTGGAGAGTCTTCCAGAGACGGGTGGAAACGCTTGTGGGAAGCTGACAGATTGATGCTAGATGCGAGAGAGAATGTGGGGCAACCATCCTCTCAACGCAGACAAAGGAGATCTCCTGAGAGACACACTGGCTACATGGCCCTAGTTGGGGAGTGTGTAGCGATTGAACCTTCTTCTTTCAGGAGGCAGTGCAGCAACCAGTCTGGGTAGATGCAATGGTAGAAGAGTACGATTCTATCATATGGAACAGTGTGTGGGATTTTGTCCCTAGACCTGGGGACAAGTCAGTGGTTAGTTCCCGATGGTTTTACAAGGTAAAGCAGGCAGCTGATGGCAGTGTTGAGAAACACAAGGCAAGGTTTGTTGCTCGAGGTTTCTCACAGGTTGAGGGGATCGACTACGATGAGACCTTTGCTCCCGTAGCAAGGATGTGAAGACGACGTTCCTCAATGGGAAGATTGAGGAAGAGGTATACATTGAGTAGCCCGAAAAATTTGAGACCTTCGATCGCGAGTCACATCTTTGTCGACTCAAGTGAGCACTGTATGGGCTGAAGCAAGCACCTCATGCTTGGTATACTAGGATCGACAACTATTTCATCAGGTTGGGCTTCACCAAGAGTGAAGCAGATGTGAACCTTTACCATATCATGGTAGAAGGTAAGCCATTGATTATTGTATGTCGATGATCTGATTTTGAGAGGTGATGATCAGCTGATCAAATCTTGCAAGGAGGACCTTGCAAGAGAGTTTGAGATGAAGGACATGAGCCTCATGCACTACTTTCTAGGCATGGAAGTGTGGTAGAAAGATGGGGAAGTATTTGTGTCTCAAGGCAAGTATGCCAACGAGATACTCAAGTGCTTTCACATGAAGTGCAAACCCATGCAGACTCCTTTAGTTGGGAACTGGAGGAAGGAGGATGCTACTTCAGGTGAGGTAGTAGCTGCTACTGTTTATCGGCAGCTGGTGGGTTCACTTATGTATTTGGTGAACATACGACCTGAATTATGCTTTGCGGTGAACCAGCTGAGTCAAGCTATGGTTCAGCCTATCAAGCTGTTTTGGAAGGCAGCGAAGCATGTGCTAAGATATCTCAGAGGCACTACATAGTACGGATTGTGGTACAAATAGACAGAGGGAGTGAAGATGCAAGGCTTCATGGATGCGGATTGGGCTGGTAGTCCATTAGACCGGAAGAGCACTTTTGGAGGAATCTTCAACCTTGGTTTAGCTGCAGTTTTTTGGTATAGCAAGAAATAGAGATTAGTTGCACTTAGCTCAGCAGAGGCTAAATACATGGCTTCCAGTCAGGCAGCATGAGAGGCCATTTGGATGCGGAAGATTCTAGTGGGATTGTTTGGTCAGATGATGGATCCTACAGTGATATACTATGATAATCAGAGTTGCATAAAACTCTCTGAGAATCCAGTGTTTCATGACAGGTCCAAGCATATAGATATCCGTTAACATCATCTGCAAGACTGTGTGGTCAAGAGGATCATGATGTTGTAATATGTTTCGACCGAGGAGCAGGATGCAGATATTTTGACTAAGGCATTGTCAAATTGCAAGTTCAAGTTCCATAGAGATAGGATCGGGGTTACTGATAATCCATTTCTTGTTGAGAGGGAGTGTTGAAATGTGCAACAAGAAATGCTAAAAATAGAAAATTCTAAAAATAACACTGCTATAAATAGCACAGCTTTAAATAGCAGTTAAACCATTGTGGATCTTAGCAACAATGGGTGAAAAGTGAAAGTGCTAAAAATAGCTTTTCTAAAATATCACATTTCAGGATCCCTTCTTATTTTAGTCAGTCCCTGGACTAAACATAGTAAGTAAAATTCGAATTTGATGTTAACAACTGTTTGTAAATTGATTAATTAATTCATCTTGAGTTAATTAGTTAAGGAATTATGAACATGAAGTCTATGTGAGGACATGCAACAATTTCTCCTTTGATTGAGGGATTTATCCATAAGTTAAGGAGATAAGAGTGAGTTGTAATATTGAGTTGTAATTAGTTGGCTTAGTTAACTGAGTCAAGTCCAGTTAGATTAATTTAAAAATTTGTTAAGTTTATGAGAGTTCAGTTAGTTAATGCTTGCATGCATGTAACTACTGTATTTCAGATAACTGAGTATTCACTCATGGATAACTCATGCATGCCAGTTCAGTTAGAGATCCAGTTGAGATTAGATGGAGGGATAGTGTACTATCAATTGCTAGAATATTCCATTGTGAATATTCCTTGCATGCAGAAGGAATATTATTCCTTAAGGATTGCGTAGTTGGATCAGAGGTAACAATGAGTGTGATGAGGCCAATTCACATGTGTGACATCGTTGGACCCCAATCAAAACTGCGCAAGGAAATAGGAGGCTTGGAGGGCTTGAGGAAGATATATTCTATGTCTATTGAGTCTGTGAGCTGTATTTTGATTACAGAGAGATCATAATAGCTTGAGAGCTGATTATTTTTGTATCTTGAACAAGATTTCCACTTGTATCATAATACAAAGTTGGGGTTTTAGGTTGGTGCTTTCCCCAGTGTTATATCTTCTGTGTTATGCTTGATTACTTCTCATTCTCAGTCATTTGTGTTCTTGGTTGATGTTGCTTATGTTCGATTAAGCTTCCACTAAATTGTTTGTAGAAGCAGATCAAGTGTTTTGCTTTAGTAAATTGCATTACCAGGTGATCTACAGTGGGAATTTCTACAAATAAGAGACTGAAAAACAACATAAACCGTACAAAACATCATCAAAAACACATTACAACAGGAACATGATAAAGGAGTTCACCCCTCCTGAGCTACGTGTCCTTGGTCCTGGTTCCAATGGATTGGGCCTCTCTATTGTGCTCAAAAGTGTAGAAATATGTGTTTAAAATGCTCAAATGCTTTTGAAACCTACTCCCATGAGTCCAACATGTCCAAAAATGGCTATCTAGCCTCTTTTTGCATCCCATTTGGTCAAAAAATGAAGTTAAGACCTCTCCTAGTTTTCCCAATATTCGCTCCACAAATGGTACCATTTCCGGCATGATCCTAAAATTTCACTCCAAAAAGCGCTAACTGGGTGAAAATTTCACGCGCAGTGGACATAAACTATCGGTGTCAACAACTCCATTACAAATCGCAATCTGCGGGAATCAGTGGGTCTTATGGCTTGTGAACACGACGTGGGTGATATGCGATTGCGATAAGTGACAACCTCGATGGAACTATTAACTGCAGTAGAACTGTATCACATCTGGAATATATCACATTCGGCAAAACCATGGTAATACATATAATGGGACTTTGCACTTTGTGATATGCGATTGTGATATCGCAATCATGACTTAGTCCTATCTAGGCTGTCTTTGTAACACTTCCATTCGGCGAAATGTGATTGAGATCATCGCATCGCAACCCTGACTTGCTCCAGGGATGACTCTTTAATGCCTTCCTGGTTGCGATGTGCAATTATGATTATCGCATCACACCCTAGCTTTCTCTAGAGTCGATTCTTTAACGCCGACCCACCTCCGATATGTGATTTGCGAAATGCGGGACCATTGGTGGCCTGCCACTTGGCGCTTCCCCATTCGCTGAAGAGTCCTACCACATCATCTTCTCTTGCCATCTATCCAAGTCAATCCTGAACTTTGACTTGCTCTAACTTCTTCATATGAGCTCGGATTCGAGTGTCGTTCACACCGTTGGAATTAGGATGAAGATCACTTTGATTTGAAGCTAAGTTTATCGAGATTCTACCACTTTGAGTTTGAGCCTAATTTTTAGCACTTGATCACTCCTCCCCACTGGAAGCCTTTTGGACCCCAAAAGATGACTTTCAATTGTCCAACAGGTGAGGGTAAAGTTCCCTCACCTTTCCAACCTCTATCCATTTGGATTTTAAAGGATTTTTACCCTTGAGCCCCACTCGAAGATAATTGACACTTCCCCTTTTTGATATCCTTGTTCTTCTGTCAAGTATAATGTCTTACTGAAGCTCATCAAGGAATTCTGGAGAAAAGTCTTCAATAGATGGAATTTGAATATTCTCTCCTTAATCTTCAATCAAAGTAGGCTCATACAACCTTAAATTCTCAACATTAACAACAACATAAATTTGCATATATGAAGGCAAATCAAACCTGAAGGCATTGTTACCAATCTTTTCCAAAATTCTGAATGGACCATATCTAAATAGTTTTAGCTTTTTATCTTCTCCTTGGATCCTCTCTTTGTTAATGTGAAGCCAAACTTCATCACCAACTTGGAACTTGTGATCTTGATGATGTTTGTCGTGCCTTGCTTTGTACTTGTCTTGGATTTTCTCAGGCTGTTCTTGAACCTTTTGGTGTACTAATTGGATTTGTTCAATGAACTTTCTTGCTTTATCTATGTTGCTATGACCTTCAATAGCAACATCTTTGCCAAAAATAAAATCCAAAGGCGATTTAGGCAAGTATCCCAAGCATGCCTCAGATGGTGAAGTTTGAGTTGAAGAGTGCTTGGCTCGGTTGTAAGCATGCTAAATATAATGAAAATGTTCATCCCACAACTTAGGATGCTTGCTGCAATACCCATGAAAAAGATGTATCACTGTTCTGTTCACCACTTCTGTTGGAACATCTATTTGTGGATTAAAAGCTGTACTCTTTTTTAATTTGGTGTCCATGAATCCCCACAAGCTTGACCAAAAATTCCCAACAAAGTGAGAATCTTGATCACCAACAATGGATGCGGGCAATCCAAAATGCACCCAAGCATTCTGAAATAATAATTGAGCAATTTGTTCAACTGTAACTTTCTTTTTACATGGCATCATAGTACACATTTTTCTGAACCTATCTACAACTACATACAAATAAACATGACCTCTTTATGACAATGGCAAACCTCCTACAAAATCCATAAAAACACTCTCCCACGGTCGTGAAGGAACCGTAAGTGGTGTGTACAATCCTAACTTCCTATTGCTAGGCTTACTGATTGCACATAATGAACGTCCTTTAATAAAACGAGACACACTTTCAAGCATACAAGGCCAATAACAATACCTTTGTAGATGTGCCACTGTCTTACTTACATCGAAATGACCAGCAATAAGAGAAGTATGTGCCTCTTTTATGATGTTAACTCTTTCTCCCTATGGAATACAAAGCTTGCCAAGATGGTACAACAAGTTATCATGCAAATGATAATCAAATTCCTCTACTTGGTTACCTTGACTTAAGCTTGCATAAACATTTTGAAAGTCATTATCTAATGCACATTACTCTATATAACTTTCATGTAAAACATAATTATGCTTGATTAAAGTAGCTGCACTAACGATAGGCCAAGAAAGCGTATCAACAACTTTATTGTAGATACCTTTCTTATACCTGAATACCAAGTGGAATAGTTGAAGAAAACTCATCCATCAGAAGTGCCTTGATTGCTGCAACTTTGATTGAGATTGCAAGTATTGCAATGGTTGATGATCAGTTTGAATGACGGTTTCCTTACCCATCAAGTAGTGTTTCCATTTTTTCACACTTTGCACAAATGCATACAATTTCTTGTCATATGTAAGATATTTAATCATTGCGCCATTAAAAGTTTCCGAATGAAAACATATAGGCTTACCATTTTGCATGAGGACTGCACCCATGGTGTAGTCGCTAGTATCAATCTAAATCTCAAATGACTGTCTCAAGTCTAGAAGTGAAAGTACTGGAGTTGTATTGATATTTTCCTTCAATGCATCAAAGGCCTTTTGTTGTTTTCCTCTGCACTGAAAAATATTTCTCACACTTGTCAACACATGCAAAGGAGTGGCTATAAGAGAAAAATTAGCAATGAATTTCCTCCAATATTCGGCTGCTCCCAAAAAACTTCTTACCTCAATAACTGTCTTGGGCCTTGACCAATTCACAATGACATCAACCTTGGAGGGATCTATTTTCAACTCACCTCCTCCAACAATATGACCCAAGTAAACTAAAGAAGTTTTTCCAAACTCGCACTTTGACATCTTAAGATACAACTGTTCTTTTTTCAAGACATCAAGTACTTTTCTTACATGCATGGCATATTCATCAAAAGATTTACTGAAAATTAGGATGCCATCTAAGTAGACTATGACAAACTCATCAAGAAATGGCCTCAACACATCATTCATCACAGACATGGATGTAGTAGGAGCATTACATAAACCAAAAGGCATAACTAGCCATTCAAACAATCCTTATTTTGTTTTGAATGTTGTCTTCAAATTGTCTCCTTCAACTATTCTAATTTGATGGTAGTCACTTCTTAAGTTCAGCTTAGTAAAATAATTTGCATCTTTCAATTGATCAAGTAAATCATCTATTCTAGGTCGTGGGTAACGATTCTTTACCATTATTTTGTTCAATGCACGAAAGTCCACACACATGCGCCATGTTCCATCCTTCTTTGGCACCAAGACAACAGGTGAACCACATGGTGAGGAAGATGGTATGATGATCCCTTTATTCAACAACTCTTCAATTTTCTTCTTAATTTTTGCGCTTTCCATCACTGGCATCCTGTACATGCCAATGTTAGGAAGAGGACAATCTTGCTGCAACTATATCTCATGTTGGATTCCTCTCTTGGGAGGTAGTCCCTTTGGTTCCTGAAACATCTCATCATATTGGTTAACTACATCAACCAATTCAGATTTCAAATTTGAATCACAACCTTTAAAATCTTCAATATCAACATCATTCTTGGGTTTGATCATTAGAAGCACAAAATTCTTGCTCAAATTCACTAGTCTTTTCATCTGCCTTGCATTAACAAGTGAAAGATTTATTTTCTTGCTATGAGCTCTCACAATATATTCTGCTCCATCATTGAATAAATGATATTTGTTTTGATGTCTATGGAAGATATATTTTCTATCATAAAGGTAAGGGTTGCCCAAAACTATGCCATAGATATCTAACGGTACAACATCAAGCTCCACTTCATCTATGAAATTTGCAGTCATGGCAAATTTCAGTTTACACTTTCTAGTAACCTGCAATTGCACAATGTCACACACCCATACAAGTGGATATGGTTTATGATGTGGAACGGTTTCCAAGTTTAAACTTTTGACATTGTTTTCAAAGATAAGATTGGCTTGATAGCCACTATTAAAAAGCGTATCAATCTTGTTGTGTTTTGAGATCAACCTTATGTGAAAAATTTCTATTCTCCTCTTTTCATTTGGATTTTCATTTTGTGAGTTTGAAGAAATAGTGCTAGCAATGGATTCTTTTTTTTAACCCCATGGTTATAATTTTATTTTCATCAGTCGAATCAGATCCCAAATCCCAAATCCTATTGAGTGGTTGTAGTTGTCTTTTGTTTTCCCTTATTGTTGTTTCTCTTTGGTCTCATTTTGGGATGAAGCTTCTAATAATGAACTTCATCTTGATCCTCCCTGGAACAATGTTTTCATGTAACTTTCTCTCTTTTTTGATAAACGCATTTTTCTTTGCCTTCTCTTTGAAAACCATTATATGTATGCAATGTAATACTTATTTAAAAGACTATTCATAGATTTCATCATTTTGATATTTATTGATATAATTAATAATTTTGTATAGATATTAACTAAGTTTAAATAGATATCAATATTAATAGTTTCACAAATTAGTTTGATTTAAGGTGTTATAATCTAATTTGTACCGTGAATAGTTTTTAAAGTTTCATTATTGATGCCGAGTAAAAATTTGGAATGCTATTTTCTATTTTTTATTTTTTATTTAAAATAAAATTTGATAATAAAATAACATAAATAATTTGTTTTTTAGATCTATTCATGCCCATTTTACCTGACCTCCATAGTACCTTGTCAAATCAATGGATTATTCCGATATTTAATTCTTTCCCCTCATTTTTAAGACATCTCACCATTCTCAGCTTAGGCTTCTTACAACAAGTTTGTAACAAGAGGGCAACATGTTCGTTGAACCTGTAACCACACATGCCAAGGAATAAATGCAAGTTCACGCTCTGTATGCATTAAAAAAACCATTATTAGATAATAACAATAAAACGCAGTTAACCCATCATGATTTAAATAAATAAATTTAAAATATTTGAAAAAAATAAATTTATTATATTTATAAGGTAATTTTATATATGGTGGTTTGATGTAAACAATGGATTAATACCTCGTTTGACCATAAATTGAATGCGTTTATCCTCTACCGGGATAAATATAAGAAAAGCAGGGATAAATATAAGAAAATTATTTTATTAAGTAAAATGTATAAAATTTAAAGAGTCTTATTCGTCTTTTATATAATAATCAAATTTATTGAAAATAAAGATCATTTATTTTGTAAATTATATAAAGCTAATTAATTGTAATACCATAATGCTACACATATGTGGTATTTATGCTATTGCTTTAATGCCATATAATACGAGAGAAAAGTTATTGTATTATATACCATGTATAAACTTTATTTTAGATAATAAAAAATATTAAATATAAGACAATAATGTTATTTGAAGGTATAGCTTGTTAATATAGGTATAGCTTGTGAAATATATAGTGGGTGTTAATATCATGAGTGTTAACACTATATGAGATAAGTAGTGCTAACATATGGTATTATTTACATTTATTTATTTTTCATTAATATTTATTAGTGAAAATAAAATTTATTTATTTTGTAAATTGTATAAAGCTTTTGTTATATCATAAAATAAATTAATTGTAAAACTATAATATTATTCAAATGCAATATTTATACTATTATTTTAACACCACATAATACAACGAATATTAATACCTTACTCTAACAAAGTAATATTAATATCACCATTTTAACAAAGTAATGTTATTATCACCACTTTAACATTAAATGATATTAAATCAACTTAACCAAATGTAATATTTATACTATCACTTTAACACCACATAATACAACTAATATTAATATCTCACTTTAACAAAGTAATATTAATACCACCATTTTAACAAAGTAATATTAATATCACCATTTTAACATTAAATGATATTATATCAACTTAACCTTATATGATATAAAATATCATAAGTTGTGATTCTAAAATAGATTGACAATTTTTTTTAGGTAAATTTGGTAGGATTACATTTTTAACATGTTTAATATATTATCTCAATTTTAGTGGAGAAATAAATTAGCAAGAATATAAATGAAAAGACTATTACCTAAAATATTCTATAGAAATTAAACATAAAACTGAGAACACTACTGAAAAAATACCACCATCAATATTTTTTTGGGATTTTTAAGTAAAATTAAAATATACCGTAAAAGTTAAATATCCACCGTCAATATCTTTTTTTTGGGATTTATAAGCAAAATTAAGAGCGATTCCAATATAGGTGTCGACGCCTACAGGCGAATTAAAAAGCATGAATAATAAAATAAAGGATGAAGCTGTGCACCGAGAAATTTAAAACAAAATATAAAATAATGAAAATAAGTATATAAACCTTCGCATGACATCATAATATGCGAGACAGAAATCTATGACAAATTAAAAGCTTCCCTGTAATAATGGATATAGCTATATACCTGTGTTACAACAAAGGCAAAACAAGACGCGCTGCGGGGCAGCTAGTCCCTGCCCCAGCCCAATAGTCATCAGAAACCGTTGAAAACTTACTTGCAAACACAGGTCGATTTTCAAGCAATGTTTGAATGTCATGTACGTTAGAACGAGCTTTAACCACAACAGCTCAGAGGAAGGATCTACTGGATTAGGTTTTAGAACGAGCTCTCTGCATCTAGTTTTATCACACTGTAAGCACAGCAGCTCAAAGGAAGGATCCACTGGATTATTGCTTTGCGTGCATGGAGGTGTTTGACGGCTGAGTTTGACCTGGACCATTTCGCCCCTTAAATTTTTAGCCCATCTGTTTAAAAGCAGAAGTGCAGCAAACAATTTTAATACTTGGGCATGAATTTTTTTGGCAGAGAACGAAACGAGATTGTGTGCAGCCTTCAGAAGCATTGGTGCACGTACCTTTTGTTGTTTTATATGGAACTCGATAATTGTTAAATGTGAGCAGGAAAATTGTATGGTCAGAAATTAGTTGTAGGAGATTGATTGAAAAAATGTTTAAAAGCAGAAGTGCAGGAAACAATTTTAATACTTGGGCATGAATTTTTTTGGCAGAGAACGAAACGAGATTGTGTGCAGCCTTCAGAAGCATTGGTGCACGTACCTTTTATTGTTTTATATGGAACTCGATAATTGTTAAATGTGAGCAGAAAAATTGTGTGGTCAGAAATTAGTTGTAGGAGATTACACCACCGATTATAATACCAACCCTTTGTATAAACTTACCTGTATAAATATAACATCGATTTTTTAAATATAATAATTCTATATATGTAAACATAAAATTATTTTAATATTTTTGTTGCGCCAACCCTTTGTATAAACTTCCCTGTATAAATATAACATCGATTTTTTAAATATAATAATTCTATATATGTAAACATAAAATTATTTTAATAGTTTTGTTGCAATTTCGTAAATTAAAAATAATTCTGTAAACAGTATGCATGCGGCAGATCAGTTAACTTTCAAAATCATTCGAACAAGGCTGCAAAAAGTATATTAGGATTCAGGCTTGCGATTGTCTTGATTATATTGTGTACACGGTAGAGTCAGAATTTTGTTATCCTGAAAATTTAGGAAGTTGTTACATATATTTGAATATAAGGCGGTGGGCATATCGATTAATTTTAAGTCAACTTTTCCTTTCACACTCACCTCAACAAAAACCGTATTAAAAATTAATTATCGATTAATGTTATGATGTGCATGAGCGAAACGTGGCGGAGGAAACCAGACATCGCTGTTTAGTAGTCGGGCACGCGCAGCTAATGCCATTCGAAAACAACTTGACGCTTACAGCAGGCCTGATCTCGGAGGAACGTGTGTGCAGCTGTGGAGAATGGAAGGGTTCAACTTGGTTACAAACTGGTGGAAGGGTACAAAGCGTGCGTACAGCTGTGGAGAATGGAAGGGTACAAAATTGAAAGGAGAATAACAGAAAATAAGCACTGGAGATTTCTGTGGTTATCGGCTGTTGGCTCTGCAAGAGGGAAAGAGGATTCGTGATCAGATTGTAAATACTGGGCTTGAAACGGATGTATTTATAGGATCTGCCCTTAGTGGACACTGGGAAAAAGCTTTGGAGTTCTACCACCAAATGCAGATGGCAGGCGTAAAACCCAATTCAGTTACGATGATGTCCATGCTTCCGGCTTGTGGGCAATTAGGGCATATTGAACAAGGGATAACGCACTCGGGAAGAACCAAATGCAGATGGCAGGCGTAAAACCCAATTCAGTTACGATGATGTCCATGCTTCCGGCCTGTGGGCAATTAGGGCATATTGAACAAGGGATAACGCACTCGGGAAGAACCAAATGCAGATGGCAGGCGTAAAACCCAATTCAGTTACGATGATGTCCATGCTTCCGGCCTGTGGGCAATTAGGGCATATTGAACAAGGGATAACGCACTCGGGAAGACAGAGAGACGTCGCAAAACTACTCCTGAGATCTGATAAATCCGTCCCGGTAAGCTATGCAATCATTCTTCCTTTCGGAATATAGTTCTTGAATTGTATCATAATCGTGCTGAGTGTTGATATCGAAGCAGGATAATTCGCGAGACTGTTACTGAAGCAAGTCTTACAGCTTACGTCGGGGCGAATCCAAATTTGACCACACCCACAGCGAAACGAGTAAACTCTCAGCATTGTCACCTATTCATAGAGTTGTAGAACCCTAGATAGAATATAGCGGTTACTTCCTACGTTTATTGTGTTCTTTTCATAGCAGAAAGCCATTGCTATTATGTTTCAAATATTTTCATATCAGAAAGCCGTTACTGTTTCAAATAATTTCATGATATTGCTAAGAGAAACCCGTTACTACTATGTTTGAAATAATTTCCACGAACCGATCTCCAGGCTTTTCATTCAACCGTTGGCCTGCTTTTTTCTTTGCAATTTGCCTGCAGCTTGTGGCAGGTCTGCTCGGAGTGGAATCAGGGCAGGACGCAGTGACACGCCACTGGAGCGTAGATTAGGTGATATACAACAACCTCCGAAAAATCGAATCCTTCTGCTGGAGCTTTGTTTCGAGTAACCTGCACAACAATTCTGTAATATCTGTTAGTTGTTTTACAGTTTATTTTGAAAAGAACAAAATAGAATTATTGCAGCCTTTTTTAGAAATAGTTAACACGGCCACACTAGGCTTCGTACTTGATTGTTGTCAAATTACTTCAATTAGAAATTTCTAAATTTCTGAAAGTATTTACCTGATGGGCAATTTCTGAAACTATTTACTTGTGATGGGCGGCGTGCAGGCGGCAACACCGGGTTCGTTTTGACGACATTAGAGAGGCCGCTGCGCTGCAGCAGCTCTGAGAAGGCTCCTGGGCGCTCCCGGTCACGTAGAAGCTCATGTAGAACCCGCAAGAAGAATAAGACCACAAGACCAGCACAAGACCAGGTTCAACAAGCGCACCGTGGGGAGTATAAGAGAGCTTGGGGTGGTTTCGGGGCTTCCAGCAGAGCGCAGCAAGTGTAGAGGAAAGTTGGTGGCAGGCGTGCATGTATGGCAGATGGCAGGCGTGCAGGCGTGCATTGTATTGTACCTAGTGCCCCATACATTTCCTAACATTAAATGTTAGGAGATTAATGCTAAGGATGAAGCTAGCATTACTTCATCCAGCATTCGAATGACTCTAATTACTTGTACATATGCCCATTGTTTCCTAACTTTTGAGCCTCCATACCTCGTTTTGAGGCCAAATAAGATGAAAATGGTTTTCATTGGTTAAAAGCGAACGAAAATATAAAATATTGTATCACATGGGAAGAAACTTTGTTTTAAGTTTGTTTTAAGTTGAAATAGTTTATCGGGTATTGGGTCGGACTAATTGTCACCGACCAAAACCGATTGCTATAGTCCCTGCCAGGCTCGGAGGGCAGGGACTAATAAAAAGACACCTGTGTTACCACAAAGGTAAAATAAAAAGAAGATGTTCAACCTTGACCTCGGGCATTACAAAACATACAAGAAATATATATATATATATGTGGTGGATAATAGAATAGATACACAGAGTGGCCAATCTACCATGTCAAATAGAGTGGTCAATTTAAAAGCGGAGTAGTATTGGATATTTGGTACACTGAACAGTAGGTCTGTATGACAGTCATGGCGAAAACCAAGAACCTAGCGGTAGGAAGTAGAAAGTTCCAGCTCGATAAGTAGTCGAAAAGTCCACAAATCATTCTTTTGATTTTGGTTTTGCGATCGTTTTTCCAGAGCACAGTAAACAGCCCTCTACCGATGTCGTCGGAATTAGGTCCCAAGTGACCAGTAAAGAAGGGCTGACCCAAGTCGTTCCACATCTTGGCTATGCATTCGTCTGTTAACATGTTCGTTCGTACGAACAGCGCGGCGATTCATTATGACGCCAACATCTGTGTTGGTACGAATGACACCACAATCCCGGAGGACGCGAACATCTTGAGGATTCTGGATGAGGCTGTTCATCAAACTCACGTAACGCATCACGGCATTTCCACGTCTGTGATCGTTGAATTCCATGGCAACCATGTTCCTCAACAACACTTCCATGTGGGTTTCCCATATATTTATCTCTGGAAGGTACAACGTACCTGAGTATTCGTCGAAACGAATCTTGTTAGGCCACTTTGCAAAAGGGTTTGAATTGAATCCTACCCTTCGCCAACTTCTCCGCGTTCAGTGCGATTTCATTCCTGCGTTCAAAGGTTGCATTGGGGAGAAAATAGGTGAGCGCTATAATAGGGAAATCCAGAATGAACTCTAAACTTTGCACTGGGGAGAAAATAGGTGAGCGCTATAATAGGGAAAACTCCTTTGAGGACTGCCAACGGAATTTGATTCTCCAGCTTCAGAATATCACACTTTATACACTCATGAAGCGGACCTAATTCGATCATCATGCCATTGTCTGCACTGAGCCTCATGAGACTGGAAACTGACTCTTCACTAGGTGCAGAGAGAAAGATTAAGAAAGGTAAGAGAAAGGATGAATTTCAAAATATTTATTACATGCACCCTAACACTGACAAGCAAATATTTATTTTTATTAAAATTTTACATGCACATAAAATTTGTAATAAAAAAAACTCTAAATTTTATAGCCGGTTTAATTTTAAATATAGAATTTCAAAATAATAATCAAAATTTTCACAATTTTTTGACACTGGTGTGCTAGTCACGGAAAGGCCTTAAGATGTGTATTAAGGCCATTGACGTTATATTTGAAAAGCCACCATCACATTTACGAAAGACATTTACAATAAGTAAACATTTCCATAGCATTGTCGTTTTGAGAAACCATGTGTGTGACTCATTAATGATAGATTTATTATTATAATTCTTGTTTTGTTTGTGACTCACCAATGATATATTTCTTATTATAATTCTGGTTTTGTTTGTGAAAGATGGGTGATGAACTATTACAATGGCTTTTGTGTTATTTTGCGTGATTCTTGATATTGTTGGTGAGATAAAATAGACTAAAGAAAAATTATTCTAGTTTGTGTTATTAATTCCTCTAAAGTCTAAGTTGTTGGTTGTAGTTGAGTGATTATGCCCCATTTTTCCACTAACATCTAAAACACATCCGTTCAAGGCTTGTGAATTCTCAACTTGCCAACAACATAAACAACTATATGCAAGAAGTATTTAGAATGTGCACTGACATTAGGTTAAGAAATAAAGCAAGAACAAAAGATAATAATATGGTGGTATTTCGAACCTGCACAGGTTAGGAAATAAAGCAATAATAAAAGACAATAATATGATGGACAAAGCAATATCAAAATAATAATAATAATATAGTAAATGAAGATTTACACCATTCTCAACACAATTATTAATGCATGTAATCTATAATTTCCGTATTGAGTGATTATTAGTTAATAAATAATATTTTAAAACATATTTTCATAAAATTTTGATAAATTGATAAATTATTTTTCCATCCAACATTAAAATTAAACTTAACCTAAACTTCCATCTATTAATTTCATTTATAAAAAACTACATTGAAACATACAACTCATATACACCAAAACCTAAGATAGAACTCATATCTTCCGGTTCACTTTAATTCGCGAGAGAAACAACATGAAAGCCTCAATTAGGGATATGATGCTCAAAAAAATACATAAATGACAGTTCAATCTTGGTGTTCGACATGATTCCATGAAGGATCACCGTATAATGAGTAACTGAAAAATGACTCGCGCACTTTTGTGAAAATGAGTTTTATGATGTTCTTTGACATTCTTCGAAATTGAATGTTTTGATCTCAACAACTTCGTTAGCTCTCAAATAATCATGTGTCGGCCATAAATAATTCACATGGCCACAAACTCTAATTTTTCACTAGTACATCTCAGTAATCATGGATCTAAATAGCGTGATAGACAATACTCTCCTCACGCAAGCTCGAGGATTCATTTTAACACGGAGAATTTTTTTTACTATGCACATCACAGGAGAAAAATGTGAGAAGGATATTGAATTGCATATCAAGATGGAATCCTTCAGCGATGAATTTATTAAGCACTCATCTTCATTAATAATGGAAATCTTACAAAATTACTTATTAATAATGGAAATCGTACAAAATTACTTCACAGATAACAGTAAGCAAAACAATTTATATTTGTTGCAGTTTCATGAACAATGGCAGTCAAGACAAAATAATCTCAAAAGAAAAATGAAGGTCTATACAAAGGAGATTCTGCAAGCATGATGACACGTATTTGAAAAATACAAATGTAAATAAAGAGGAAACTTCCTAGTGTGTTCAGAAGCCTGCGTCCCCATTCCTTGCTGCTCTGAAACTTAGGACAGGGTAGGCCTAGGCTTACCTTGCTGTTAGGCATAGAAAAAAATATCAAGCATACTCCAGCTGACATTGGCCTTCATATTCCTGCCAGTTACTAATTTTATGAATCCTTCAACTTCATCCTACATGCATTTGTTCCGCTGAAACTTCATGTATCATGTCAAACATAGGCGTGAACAATGATGGTCTAACTACACTAATTGTAAATTTGAAAGAAACTAGTCAATACCTTTTTCCCATCGATATGTAATTGGAATTCAAGTTCGACCCAGAAAACCTCGATCATGCTGACACAAAGTATGGAACTGCTCTCCAGAAGGATATAATTTGTAGATTTTATCGTTTCAAAAAACTTCTATATAAGCCCTTGCATTAAGCAAGCTCCCCATATACCCCCAATTTCCTTACTAACGCAAATCTCTCTCTGGAATTAGAAATTATGTATTGTTGTGTATGGAAATGATGCAACACCACTAATTATGTATTGTTTGTCATATTTACAAGGAGCGAAACTCAACCATTTGCCTCCTTTCTAAGGAGGGTTTGCAACTGGCTATGGGAAACTAGCGCATAACAAAAGTTGATAAGGATTGCATCCGTGTGTCGGATCAACAACCTTTCGCCTCCTTATCCAGAGGGGAAGGCCTATTTCAAAATGTTTTTTCTTCCCTGCAAAAGCTATGGTCTCTTGGTCTCGGGGAAGGCCTATTTCAAAATGTTTTTTCTTCTTTGCAAAAGCTATGGTCTCTTGGTCTCTTTTTTTGATACTGTTTGTTTTTACAAGAGATAAGAACATGTTATATTTTGAAACATTAAATTTTTGTATTTATGCACAATTACTATGTTCTTGTTTGGGATGTTTTCCTCAATAAAGAGGAGGTCCGTGAACTGGACTTGGCTCATTTTTTCTGGTTTTTTTGTGGGTTTGAGTAGTACACAATTCTACATTACCACCCAGAGATGACTTACTCTATGTTTATTTTGTGCACATAAGGTATTCCGAATCCTTAAATGCATCTACAAATGTAACTTTTTATTGCTTTAATAGAAAGTTTGAATTTTTTCTTGGAAAAAAATAACATTGAAAACTCCAAAAACTCTTTTAAAATTGTTTTTAATTATAAATGTTACAAATACAATTATATTGGACCAAAGCATGTAGTTTTACATTTAGAATAAAAGATTGTGACAATTTTTGTATTCATCCATATACCCAACTACACTATAAATTATATGATATTCAATATAAACAAAATTTCTATATAAATTTCACATTAACAATATTTTATATTCGAAATAAATTCATATATCCGGATGTTGATCCAAAACTATGAGCAACTCGCTCTGTTCGTCAATAACATACAAGCTTCATATGCACGGTTGTATAAGAGTTTGGATGTCATGGTGAGAACACACAAGATCCTGTCAATCAGTTCCCCCACCGATGCTAAGGAGAAGAACCAAGTCTAGCTAGAGATCGAGAGGTACATGGAGCAACTAAAGCGAGAGGCCACCAACAATGACTTAGATCTGACCGTAGAAAACATGTAGAAGTACATTTGTGGTCTTCTTGTAGTCAAGACCATGTTGTGCATGTTTCAAGATGAGTTGGATAAGGTTTCCAAGACCATATACCGAGAAGCTATGGAGGTAAGCGTCCGTTATCAGAAAGACATTATCAAGCAGTATGGGGACACCATAGCACATTACCAAGCTTGGTATCAATATGTCACCGAAAGTCATCAAGTGGATGTTGCCGAGTTGGTATTTCCCCAAACTTTTGAGTCATAATGTTTTGTCTTGTTAGGTTTTCTCTAGCCTATTTTGTCTCACACGGGTACGTGTGGAAAATGTATATTATTTGTAAATATGTTGTAAGTTTTCCAAGTGTCATTAATGGAATGTGAACAATCACTATGTAATGTAATGAGTTATTTGTAAAGAAGTTGAAGAGTCATGAGGGTAGTCAAAGAGTCACATGGGGAATGTCAAGGGTCACCCCACCCTTTGTTATAAATAGAACCTCATAACTCATAGAATTGGCTTTTAGGAGTCAAAATTTTGGCTAGGATTAGGCTTAGAGAAAAGTTGGAAGTATTATGACGAGCCTTGGATTCTCCACAACATAAAGCGAGTATACCTCTTTGGAGGAGCAGGTGTTCTTGATTGTAATCTTCCACTATTGGGGCTAGTAGCTGTCAATGGTGTATGTATGGATGGAACTTTCACTTATAAGAATAATAACTGATCCAACACACTTTAATGCATATGTTTTTATTGTAGTTGGACTATTCTGGTTTCTTTAACAATGTATGTTGTTTAACTTACGATTTTTCTTATGGACTACTTTGTATGCAATTGTATGAATCTTATTGAAATGCATGTTATTGGATTAAACTGTCACTTTCTTTTGTGGACTATTCTACATTTCAGTTTGCGATGTCATTCCGCTCGTGTGTTCCTTTCAGGTTGCATACTATTACATGCTTCTAAGGGGCACACTTCCTTTTCACCTTTGTGTGTTAGAACCCCCATGCATCTCACTTGACTCGCTGCAAGGTCACACATTTGCTTCCGACGAAAGTCATCATACTTATCTCTGTGCACTACCATGGTCAAGGCACTACATTACCACCCACTGCTGGGACTCCTACTGCAAACGGTTCGAGGTCTAGTTGGGACTTCTTTCCGGGGAGATCCCCTTGAATGTTGGTGGTCCAACACCATCAACAAGAGGATAGAGAGATTCGATAGGAAGGACCTTGAGTTGGAATTTAGGGATTCAACTCAGCTTCGGCAGATAGGAAGTGTCAAAGCCTATATCACTAATTCTTAGAGATTGGTTGTAATGGTCATTGATATTTTAACGGGCCAGACAATTATGTTATTCATAGAAGGTCTGTCAGAACCCTTGCATGGAGGGGTAAGAGTCTATAAGCCCAAAAACTTACAAGGTGAAATTAGCAGGGCAAAGGATATGTAGGATGCAGTACCAAAGACCAGGTCCACTCCCAAAACAACCTTTTCTCAGAAGGATGAAGATATTAGATAGTCACAAAAGGAATGGTTAGGGAAGAACTAGATGGATGATGAGACTAGGGAGACATCAAAAGGAGGAGACTATGCTTCTCCTTTTAAGAACCTTGGTTGCCAAGGCATCGATGTCTCAAAGGGAAATCCCACTATATTGAAGTATTTTCTAATAGCGAGGATGAGGGAGAAGTATCAGAGGAGGTTTAGGGAGAATCACAAAGAATGGGGGTAGAGAAGTTAGCAAAGGAGACCCATGAAGGAGTTATTTCCTCACTTACAGGATTTATGAGGTATCACACTCTTTGGATCAAGGGTATCATACATGGGAAAAAGGTGAATTTGTTAATTGATGGTGGGGCCTCCAACGATTTCATTGATACAGAATTTGAAGCTAGAAGGGGGTTGACAATTGATGGAGGATTTACAGCCTTGATTCTTGGAAAGAAGGAAGAAAACGACATGTCGTGCACCAAAATAGTTCCCAACATGAGTCTAACAATGGGAAATTACATAGTTACCAATAAATTCTTTGTAGTAGATTGCCTAGATTCCCATGTGGTATTAGGGGTCCAATGGCTATATTCAATTGGGACACATATAACTAACTATCAGGAGATTGAATATGGATTTACAAGGCCATATGGTAAGAAGGTGATGCAAAGAGGGATCCATTAGTACTTGCCCAAGATTGTGACATCCAACAGGGTGGAGGTAGATCATTGACATGGGGATATCCCATGGACAATAGAATATTGAGTTATGTAGGGGAAGATAACATAACAACATCTTGACAACATGGTATTATTACAGACACACCAAAAGTTTTTCAGAGATATGCCACCGGATAGGGGATTTGAGCTAGAGGAAGGGGTCCAAGTACTCATTATGATCTATAGTTGGATGTACCTATGACATTTAGAGTAGTATTTCTATGCTAAAAGCTCCAAATGTGAGCATTTCTTGACATATATGTTGTATCTAGGGCACATGATTGAAGGCTAGGAGGTCAAAGTGCATTAGGAGAAGATTGAGGCCATCCTTAATTGGCCCACTCCTAGGAATGTAACAGAGTTGTGGGGCTCCTTGGGTATCTACACACATTATAGAAGGTTTGTCAAAGGGCATTCAGAGCTGACAATCCCACTTATTGACCCCACTAAGAAGGGAGCCTTTGTATGGTCAAAGGAAGCACAAGAGGCATTTGAACAACTTAAAAGAGTGGAGAGGAGTTTCAAAGTGGGAGATATAGTATATATATATGTCTGCAGCCTTACTGACAACCCACTTTGAAGTAGAAGGGAGAGCATATATTGTAGCATCCAACACTTAAATTACTTGAGGGAAAGCAATTTTGGGTGGCGAGGAATATAATATCCCTAACCAACTGATTATTGGAATATGTCACCCTTACTAGCCCTTTGTCCCCTTAGGCTAGTGATAGGGAGAGTTTTGGAAAAAGGGGACCCTTGATTTATAATCAAAAAGGGAAAAGTAATGGATTTTAATAAATAATTAGGTAAGAAGTGGTATTTTCGTAATGTATTTTTTGATGGCATTTGTCGGTGGTATTAGTCGATGGTATTATGGTCAATTGTAGAAATTTGGAAACAACCCAATCAAAATCTATAACAAGGAAGGAGGAAGGACGAAGGGAACGTATGTAATTTGGATTTTCTCTCTTGGCATTTGATTTGGAAGCTAGACGAGTTTTCTACAAGTGAGGGTTTTAGGTGAGATCCTCAGGCTAGCTTCGATGGGATCCTATCTCACCCTAGTTGGAAACCCAACTTGAGTGGTACTAGATACCACCTTAGTTGGTTCAATTTTTCCCATCTTTTTGATTTCATCGAAGGGTTATGAGATTTGTCCATGTAAGTTGTAAAGGACGAGAAGATCTTATCTAGATCTTCTGTAGAGTTTAATTCCTTTCTTTTTATTTAAGAAACAATTCATTATTATATTTGGGCCATTGGTTAAAAGCATCGACATAAGGTGGCAAGGTTAATTGCAGAGAAGTTTGGCATGTTCGTTGTCACTGCAAAAAGATTGCATCTGCGAATTATCACGTTGATGAATTGTGTAAGGGTTGGGTCTAAGATCTAATACATTGAGGGATGCAGAGACATATATACATTGCACTAGTATTAGGGAGTGTTTTCCATACGTGCTTGGAAGGCCAAGAGCCCATCGTTAAGGAGTGGATCATGTTGCATAAGGTCGCCATTTACTGAGATTTTGACCACTCTGGTCATTGGAGGGTGGGACCATCATGCTTTATTAACGGGCATTAACCCACTAAAACATGTTTCTCTGTTGTGAGGGCCACATAGACACAACGTATGGATAAAGGGTCGTTCATAGACACAACATATGAATAAAGGGTCGTTTCATACATAAATTTGGGTTGTAGAGGCTAAAAGGCCATCCATTAATTTGTGTAGTCGTGAAGCACCATAAGCGAGGGCAAGAGGCCATTTAGCCAAATGTTCTCCATCTGTTGTGGGAGGTAAGATGATGGCGCCCTTATTTATCAGATCTGCCACGTTGCCCAGCAAAGGTTGATCCTTATTTGGAGTAAGCGGATTGAACGCATCACAAAACCTAGCCATTTGAATGTTCATATGATCTGGTGAAATTATTAGTGGTTAATGTTATATCATTTGTCCATTGTTGGATTGGTGTAGTGGGTTGCCATAGTCAAATAAATTTTGATGTCATTGCATTATAGTCCATTGTATGGTTATTTGGCTTATACACTTGAGCGATTTATTAAACGCTTATCATAATTACAATTAAAATAAAACAAAATAAAAAGGTTGGGTGTTAAAGAGTTGAATATTTTCTTTCTATTCTACGATATTTTGTCTCAGGAATCTTACTGTAGGTAATCCCTCAAAACCATTTCATTAGATGAGGAATATGATGATTAGAGGGATAACTGATATTGTTAGAATGGACAACCGAGTTAAACCCCTTTGTTTATATTCGGTAGGAGAGACGAGGAGTAACAAAAACCATCACAAACATGTTGTACATTTCTTTTTATATCAGTAAGGTAGCTAAACATAAATTTATGTTTTTAAACACTTTAAAAAACTATTAATTTTTTATATGGAAAAAACAATAATCCTCCTAGATTGCTATGGTCATAGTTTCTTATTATATTTTTAAAAATAATAATAATAATAATATCGTCTCAACTTTATTTTATGTAATAAAAAAAGTTAAATGTAAAAAATGATGTTATTGGAAAGCCTTGTGTTAATACCACTTAACACTACGGAAGATATAAGTGGCATTAATATCACAATTTTGACACCACTTAACACTACAGAAGATATAAGTGGCATTAATATCACAACTTTGACACATATTTTATAAGCGAGTGGTGCTAAAATATTATTTTAATATACAATTATTTAATTAAATTTATTGAAAATAAACTTTATTTATTTTGTAAATTGTATAAAACATTTGTTATGCCATAAAATAAAATTGGTTGTAATACCATAATGTTACCCAAATGTAATATTTATACCATCGCTTTAACACCATATAATACAAGAATACAAGGCTGCATAGATTTAGCTATTAATTTATTTTGTATTACTATGATGTAATTAGTTTTGGCTAAATGTAATTTGTCTAAAAATTGGTCAAAAGTATAGTTCTTGTCATATTGCTTCTTTTCCAAGATGCTATATAACAGTTTCTCTTTTTCTTTTAATGTGTCATCTAAGGAGCTAATTGGTTCAAGAAATTTAGTGCTTTTCTTGAGTTTTTTTTTTTAAGAACTCTCTCTTTTTCTTTTAATGTGTCATCTAAGGAGCCAATTGGTTCAAGAAATTTAGTGCTTTTCTTGAGTTTTTTTTTTTTAGAACTCTTTGTATAGTAGTGTTTATGTATTTCTGTAAGCTCTATAGCAAGATAGTTCATAATTGCATTATCTTTGACAAGGTAGAGATACTAAGAATTCTATTTGTATATGTTTGTTTTTTATAAACTTTAATGCCATATTTGTTCATTTAATTTATTATATAATTTGTATGGAAAATCTCTACTTTTTTCAACAAACCCTATCCATGGATGTGAATGGAAGATTATGCATGAATGAAGAGGAACTTTTAAAACAATAACACTAAGCTATTGATGTTGAATAGTGATAACTAATTTAATTTTATGTCATGAATATTTAAATAACAAAAGATTTCTTTTCTATGGTCATGTTGTAAGTTGTAACACTTTTAAAGAACAATAAAAATATTTAAAAATATGTTTTAAAAGTAACATATTTTATTTTATTTGTTTGAATATTTTTTATTCAAAGTGTAATCATGATTAAGTATTAATTAAGATGAAAATAAATAATATGAAAGACTATAGATATAAAAAGCAATTTATAAGTTTGATATAAAAATATTGGATTTTTTACTAAATCATTGAGAACTAAAAGAAAGAATTACTTGCAATTTAAACACATTACTAAAAACTTCAAATAAGATTTTGACACGTGTCTCTAAAAAGATTCCAATAAGATTTTTAATAATTACAATATATTTTCTTCTTTCTCGTAAAAACAAAAATGCTTGAGTTTGTAAAAATAAAAATGCATTTATATTTAAAATTAAGTTGGTGTAGGAAAAGTATTGAAGTTTATATTTAGAATTATTATATTTTTCATTATTTTTCTTCATAATCTTACTCTAAAACATTCCATTCCTTTCGAATTAAAAATAAATAAAAAATAAATTATTATTTTTATAATTAGCCTTTCTCTTCATCCAATATTCTTCCAATTTTAAAGCACAACTTGGCATCAACTCGATCGGATACCAAACACGGTCCAATAATAAAAATGTAAGCATTAAGCATTAATGTAATTTGGCAATTAAATCCCCAGCACTCAAAAAACACGGTTCAATAATAAAAATGTAAGCATTAATGTAATTTGGCAATTAAATTTCCAGCACTCAAAATTCACCGAAAGTGTGTAACAGCTTGTATGTTCGAGTATATGAATATTACTCATATTCAAAGAACATGTAGAATTTTCATATTTTTAATTCACTTTAATATTAAATATTATATCCCGGAAGGTTGGAATTTTAAAACTAAATAATTTATTAGATTTAATAGTATTATTATTTTTGATATTTATTTAATTAGATAATTGTTAATTTTGAAAAATGTTTAAATTTAAATATTATTAAAATAAATAATTTGATTGTCAAATTTCATCTTTATACGTAAGTAAGATCAATTAAAAGCCTCTTCGCAAACCATTATATATATCTAATGTAATACTGATTTAAAAAACTCTTCATATATCTATGTAATTATAGATTCTATCATTTTGATATTGTTGATATAATTAATAATTTTGTATAGATATTAACTATAATAATTGATAAGTTTAAATGGATATCGATATTAATGGTTTCACAAATTAATTTGATTGAAGGTGTTATAATCTAATTTGTACCGTGATGGTTTTTAAAATTTCAACGTTGATGCGAAGCAAGAATTTGGAGTGTTACTTTCTATTTTATATTTTTTATTTAAAATAAAATTTAATAATAAAATAAGATAAATAATTTGATTTTCCATCTATTCATGTCCATTTTACGTGACATCCATAATACTTTGTCAAATCAATGGATTATTTCGATCTTTAATGCTTTCCACTCATTTTAACGGTATCTCACCATTCTTAGCTTAGGCTTTTTACAAAAGTTAATACCTCGTTTTATATAATAATCAAATTTATTGAGTCAATTTATTACACCATAAGGCGTTTCTCTTTGAAATCAATTTTCTTCTCTGCCTACTTGTCATCTTGTAAGCCGCACGATTA
Organism: Pinus taeda; assembly: GCA_000404065.3. Classification (NCBI taxonomy): domain Eukaryota; kingdom Viridiplantae; phylum Streptophyta; class Pinopsida; order Pinales; family Pinaceae; genus Pinus; species Pinus taeda. The sequence continues at coordinate 352,489 of APFE030332846.1, forward strand.
TATGTTAGACGATTGCAACAATTTCAGCCGTTGATTCAAAGGGGTTGCCGAAACGGTTTGGGCGTTTCATTTCGCATCGGGTCGAATAGTTTCATATGCGGCAGAACTTACAAATTCTATATTGTGGGCTATATGATCAGAAGCTGGTTGAATTGCTTTAGAGATTCGTTTATTTTGTATGGTGCTTTGATCCACCTGTAAGTCTGTTTGTTTGTTTTAGCTTTTGCTTTCCCGGTCAATTTTTGCCTTTTGATCGGTGGGTCGAACCTGTTTCCATACCCCTTATTGCGTTACAAAGAATATTTTGATTATCGGGTGCAGAAGGATTGACCTTGTTTTTAACAGGGATCCGTTTTGGCAATAGGTTTGATAGAGGCTTTTGCAGAATTTGGCTGTATTTTGGGTTTATTCTTGTGTGGGTTTTGGTATTGGGGATGGAGGAGAACAACAAAGTTACAGAGACCCATTTGACATCGGCGGCAACTTTTGTGGAAGGAGGTGTGCAGGACCCTTGTGATGATGCTTGCAACATCTGTCTTGAGCCCTTCACGGATGATGATCCCGCTATGGTAATGTTTTTTTCCAATTCATGTGGTTTATGTTTGACTGATTCCATTGTTTGCATTTGATTTTGGGTTTCAGATATATCTTATGGGTTCTGAGCCATTGGATTTTGGTTCAATCAAGGGCGAAGATAGGTATTTTGGTTGGTGAATTTTGTTCCTGCCTAGATGGGTTTTGGTTACCTTAACTGACGTTAGATCTGATCGGTTGTTTCAGGTCACTAGCTGTAAACATGAGTACCATTTGCAGTGCATACTTGAATGGTGAATTGCTTCATGAAATTTGTTTGAGTCATTGAGACTATCCATATATAAATTGGTATTGATGTATAGCTCTATTCCAGGAGGCCTGCATGGTCTGATATATGCTAAAAGTTGCCCTTTCCTTAATCAGGTCTCAAAGAAGTAAGGAATGTCCTATGTGCTTGCAAACCCTCATCTTGAAGGATCCTGCAAGGTATGTTTGGAGATTTTTTTTATTCGTTTGCTGTGATATATGGTAAAATTTGCCACATCATTCCCAAACCCTCTCTTTTCAGTATATCAGACAAAGGTCTGTTCTGTTCCACTCCATGGCGGGCTTTATCCAAGCCACTTTATGAGTTTTTATGATGAGATATGTAGATTTGTGTCTTTGGTCTTTTCTTCATTACGGAGTTCCTTATAATCGCATTCCAGATTCTAATTATAACTCAATTCCTTGCAGTCAAGAGTTGCTTGCAGCAGTGGAGCAAGAGAGGAGCTTTAGATTAAGCCGGTCTCCGAACACTCCGATGTTTGCTCGAAATTCTGTTGATGAAATTGAATTCCACCATGTCTGTATTCCTTTCCTCTACCTCAGGCTGCCAGAGATACAACGAATTTCAAATGAAGATTATTCCATGTTGTTCTGATAACGTGGGGCTTTTCTGTAAGGGCTAACCATTGAAATGTGAATTTGCAGGTTCCGGCTTATACCGATGACTCTGATTTTGAGGAACGAATTATGCAGCATTTGGCAGCTGCTGCAATGGGCAGAGCGCATCATTTTAGCAGAAGAGAAAATTTGAGGCACAGATCATCTGGTAAGGTCATCCACAGTTTCTGGTCTTTTCTACTCATCCCAATGCACCCCCGATTTCACCCAACAATATTGAAACTCAAGATGTAAATATTCCAACATTTACTTCACTTGAGTCCACGACAACTACAGTGACTCCTACAACCGAAGAATAGCTACAGCAGGGACCTTTTCCATCTCCACCAGGACAAATGGATTCAAGAACAATTAGGAACAGTGGTATTGCAGTGCAAGCTTTAGACAACAGGAGTGAACCCTTTACACCAAGGTATGTAAGCTTTGTGATGATATTGGGACTAAATTTCAAACTGCAAGCCTTTGAATTCTTGTGATCGATGTCTTTGCTCTTGTAATTCTTTGGTTCTTTTGGATTATAACTTTTCTAGCGTCTTACGTAGAAAATTTCTATACATACTGTACTTTTTATTTAAGTCTTCCATAGGGGCCTTCGTTCAATCACATGGAACAAAGTAGTTGCAATAAAAGACCGTGCATTTCGTTTTCTTACCGTGTTGAATTTTGCACCAATCTTCATTCAGGAACAATGCAGGGCAATAGTTCCCTGAAAATCAATAGAGATCAAGGTCTTCTGATTTTCAGTCCTTTTCCGAGTCATTCAAATCTCGATTTAACGCTGTTTCTTCAAGGTTTGCGATTACTGTTGGACTCTCTTGTGCAAAGCTGAGTGCTTAAGGTTCTGTCTTTTTCCCAATAGTGCCAAGGGTGATGTCTTTTTTTGAACACTCTTATAGGTACAAGGAATCAATATCAAGGAGTACAAGAGGTTTTAAGGAGAAGCTGTTTGCACGTAACAATGCAGTAACTGAACTTGGCAGAGAAGTTCAACGAGAGGTTAGTGCTAGTATTGCAGGTGTTGCCCGTATGATGGAGCGTCTTGATCCTACTAGTAAAAACAATGGTATGAATGCATCTGCTTCTGATAATATGGAAGGAAGTTCAGCGGGAATACCAGTTAGACACTCTGTTGAAGGTCGTCAGGTTTTTCCATGTTCCGACACCAACAATGGATCAAGTTCATGTGGCACAAGTTCAAGTTTAAGCCCAGAATCTCTTAGAGACAATATGGCAGTCATATGCGGCAGAAGCATAAACACATTACCTATCTTTTACAGGGCCTTAAGAGTTTCATTAGCGCCACTTATGGTAAACGCACCGCCCTCTTCCAGGTTCAAGACCTTGACGACACCGTCCTTTGCCAACAGCGCATAGCGCCTCGATCGAACCCCTAAACCCGCAGGTTTATCACTCAAATCAAGAGTAACACCCAATGCTTTGGTGAATTCTTGATTTCTATCGGCCAACAGGAGGATCTTATCACCTACATTAAGATTCTGACCCCAGGCCCTCATAACAAAAGCATCGTTTACAGAAACGCAGGCAATTGTGTCAACCCCTTTGGCCTTCAGCTCATCGGCTTTCTCCACAAATCCTGGCAGATGTTTCTAAGAGCAAGTGGGTGTGAAGGCACCGGGAATGACCAACAAAACCACTTTCTTCCCCTTGGTTAATTCTGAGACTTTTATTGTTTGAATCTCGCCCTCTTTGTCAAAATATGACAGAGTAGCCTCCGGCAGCTTCTCCCCCACTGAAATAGTTGCTCTGATTGACTGTAAAGTTGTTGATGACCGAACAAATGTTGATTTGACAGGATTTATTGTGTGGGGTTTGGGGCCAGGAACCAGAAATGAAGAACCCTTCAAAACCCTCGAAGGATTCTTCAATGCAATAATAGGAGGGCGCAATGTGGGTTTCATAAACGAATAACAAATGGGCGTAGAAGGCACCTTGCATGAAAAAGATTTATGCGAGTATAAAGTACAGAAGGGAGCATCCAGAAGTTGTTTATCGCTCAAATCAAGAGTAACACCCAATGCTTTGGTGAATTCTTGATTTCCATCGGCCAGCAGGAGGATCTTATCACCTACATTCAGATTCTAACCCCAGGCCCTCATAACAAAAGCATCGTTTACAGAAACGCAGGCAATTGTGTCAACCCCTTTGGCCTTCAGCTCATCGGCTTTCTCCACGGTGTGCAATTGTGGAACGTTAGATTAATTGTTAGACGATGGAATAATGTTCAACCGTTGGATATTGGTAGTTATTGCTTGAGCATCTTCAAACCTATTTTCTTCTACAAACCCTCGAAACTAAGCGAGCCAATTCCTCCTTGCGCGGCTGAAAGCTGTCTGGATACTCAGCCTCGTTTGCAAAATATCATCGTCCTCCGTGCTCGACGAAAATCCAAGGAAGCACCATAAGCTAATGTCGTCGTGGGACATGTCCCTTCTCAGATTCAGGTTGGTTTTAGTTTTCGGAATCCGTCATACCCCTTTTCCTCATAGATACCCCTTTTCCTCATAGATCTATGCGAGAGCATAGGGATTCCTCCTACCCTTCAGATTGATATGAGATTTTTTCAATTTCTTGAACATACAGATTTTTGTATAAACGAACGCTGTGTAGGTCGAGCAGTTGCAAGTATTTACTATATATTTTAACTCAATGTTATTTATCTGATTTTCAATGAGTTTTTCCTAAATGTTAGTCTGCGATCTCACCAAGGTTTTTTAGGTTTACTGTTTGATACCACGACCTATTTTACAAATGATCATTTTCCTTAATGTATTTTGCTCATATGTCTTCCGCTCTATGCTTTGCAGATAAAATACTCAGTAAAATGAGGCAAGGTAAGGATTAGGAAACATTGTATGTTGGATTTTTTTGGTTATAAATCATGTATTAGATGAATTCTGTTTTGATGGGAGTATGACCAAAATTTGTAGGTAGATTTGGGCAAGTTTTGGAGGGCTGGCACTGAAATTCGAAGGGTTTTGTAGCTATCAAAATCGTTCGTGGCTTGAAAAAGTACCCAAAGACAACAATGATTGAAGTTGATGTCCTTCATTAAGTTGCCTAATATGACATAAGTAGCACACGGTATGAGGAAGTATTTGTTTCGATTTTCTATTGTGCATGTGTTATTTTTACATGTAGAATTTAATAGATGAGCATGTTGGGCATGTGACCCAAGTTCCCTGGATACTTTTTTTATTCAAAATATACATGTAGTACCTGTAAACAACCCTATTTTCTTCTACAAACCCTCGAAACTAAGCGAGCCAATTCCTCCTTGCTCTGCTGAAAGCTGTCTGGATACTCAGCCTCATTTGCAAAATATCATTGTCCTCTGTGCTCGACGTAAATCCGAGGAAGCACCAGAAGCTAATGTCATCGTGGGACATGTCCCTTCTCAGATTTAGGTTGGTTTTAGTTTTCGGAATCCGTCATACCCGTTTTCCTCATAGATACCCCTTTTCCTCATAGATCTATGCTAGAGCATAGGGATTCCTCCTACCCTTCAGATTGCTGTGAGATTTTTTCAATTTCTTGAACATACAGATTTTTGTATAAACGAACGGTTGTGTAGGTCGAGCAGTTGCAAGTATTTACTATATATTTTAACTCACTGTTATTTATCTGATTTTCAACGAGTTTTTCCTAAATGTTAGTTTGCGTTCTCACCAAGGGTTTTTAGGTTTACTGTTTGATACCACGATCTATTTTACAAATGATCATTTTCCTTAATGTATTTTGCTCATATGTCTTCCGCTCTATGCTTTGCAGATAAAATACTCAGTAAAATGAGGCAAGGTAAGGATTAGGAAAATGAGGCAAGGTAAGGATTAGGAAACATTGTATGTTGGATTTTTTTGGTTATAAATCATGTATTAGATGAATTCTGTTTTGATGGGAGTATGACCAAAATTTGTAGGTAGATTTGGGCAAGTTTTGGAGGGCTGGCACTGAAAGTCGAAGGGTCTTGTAGCTATCAAAATCGTTCGTGGCTTGAAAAAGTACCCAGAGACAACAATGATTGAAGTTGACGTCCTTCATTAAGTTGCCAAATATGACATAAGTAGCACACGATATGAGGAAATATTTCTTTCGATTTTCTATTGTACATGTGTTATTTTTACATGTAGAATTTAATAAATGAGCATGTTGGGCATGTGACCCAAGTTCCCTGGATACTTTTTTTATTCAAAATATACATGTTTGTTTGAAATGTATGTCATCTCCTTGTATAGTTGTGTGCAGATGCTATGGTAACTTTTGAAGGCCACCGATGAATGTGACTTCCTCAATTCTGCCTAAATCACATAGAATGTATGTGATTTAAATATCAAAAGATCATTTTATAGTAATATTGAAAAAAAGAATCTTATGTGTATAAACATTTGTTGTGGTCTTTTATTTTAATGTTGGCATTATTTATTAACAAAAATATATTTTGCAGTCGTTCTTCAAAAAACTTTGGTTCTTCTTGAAATTTAGTATATGAGGACAGAACGGCATCAAAATTTCAGGGTTTGGCCTTGAAATACTAGACTCCAGTTCACCTTTCCTGCCATTGAGACAAAGATGAGAGTTTACCATGTTTACAAGGAAGGAGGGTCAGAATTCAAAGGTTCCCTGGTCTAGAGTTTTGTAATTTTTTGCTACAATGAGTTGTTTGAGGTTTATAAAATTGGTTACTATTAGAAATGGAGCTTAAAACATTTCAAATTCTTCGAGTGATGGAGCTTAAAACAATTCAAATTCTTAGAGGAACAATACTTACTTCTCATATCTCTCCCTGAAATATCTCTTTACCTTTGGTATGAACTTAGAATTGTGTTCGAAAGTTCTTTTTGTAATAAAAATTTATATTTATTCACATTATATTTATAAAAACATTCAAAATATTAATCACTTGAATCTTGACATATGCATAGGGAAGGCTGAAACTTATATTTTTATTTTATATTAAATGCTTGTCTGTGACTCTGCTTCAACGGTGAGGTTAACTCCCAATTTATGAGATTGGATTGTCATGGGCATTTTTAACGGTATTAATAATGTCTATCCAGGGTTTTATTCTGCTAATGTTGCCAATTATGAGTGGCAGATATGCATGAGTTGAAACTCGCTCACACTAACTTAAAGCCTGAAAATATCTTCAGACTATGTGAAGGTTCCATATTGCAAGGTAGTTTGTCCGTGTTTTGTGTGTAAGTGATTATAATTGAAATTGTATTGGTTGTCTTAACCTCTTTATGTCAATGAGGGCTACTTACTTTATAATATTTGGTTTATAATGTTTTTGCTGAAAGATAGAGTTAGGGTTCTATTTCTCTGTGCTTTTTCTTTCTGGTATTACTAGCTAGAACCCCTTAATTTATTAGGGTGATAGTATTCTGCCAAATTCTCACCCCGCAATTACGAATTTCAAACAGTCAAATTTGGTTTAGTGTTTCTGTCATATTTAGAACTCCTCCTGCTACATGCCCTTTGGTATTGGGATGCTATAAATTTATTTCCAGTATCCTTACATCCAAAGAATATGAACAGTATCCTTACATCCAAAGAAGATGAACAATAAATCGAAAGTAGTTTTAGGTCTTTATCTTCGACCAAACGACAATTCCAACCTAGATATCTCATGTACTCTCATCCCCGAGGCCACAACAGTGGAGTCGTGTGCTTTCAAATAGCTTATACAGTTTATAACCGTATTGCACTGAACAAACAACTGCATAACTTCAATTATGTTTGCCTCACAGCAGGAGCAGCAGGGCTTGTTTTCTCGGCCTTTTATCCTCTAGTATTTCTCAGCACCCGTGGAAATACTAAGATGACATGTATCTAGCAATGAATAATTCAATATAGTTACTCAAATCCATATTAATCCATGATCTGTGATGTGGTTAACGGTATCAAATTCCTTGATGCAATAATTTCAATGTTAAGATGGATGTGTTATAGCATTCTTCTGAATAACTTCATATGATTGTCAGGTTGGATAACTAATAGGCAAGGTATATTTTTAAATACTACATATATAGGCCCTATTTGATAAACCTAACCTGAAGTGTATATGAATCCCCATTGCAAAATAAATCTATTGAAATGAATATCCAATTTTGTAATGACATTGCATTTCTCCCTTACGGTGTTTGTTGATTTTGTTGATTTTTCAGATTGATATTTGACGTTTAAGGAGACCATTTTTTCTCCTTGAATGGATGGGAGTGAAAGAGATGCTTATTTTTGTCATGGCAGCCCAGGCTATATTCCCAGCATTTGTTAATGGATGGTATTATGAAACGCCTAACAATACCTTGGTATGTATCTCTCTATCTTCATCATCGTTGTCATACTCTCTCAAACTCACACACGTCTCTCTAACAATTTCTTTCACTTGCAGTTTGTGCTGGAGAAGGCCAGGGAAACTGTTGCTGGCCACAATTTGGGTTCTGTTGGACTAGAAGCTGCCAGTGCAGAAATCTAAGAAATGGCTTCAAAAGTGTCCAGTGAATGTCTCAACAATGCTTTTTCTAGTTTACCTGAAATGCCATCATTATACAAGCAACATCAACATACGTTACAGGCTATGCATAGCCTTAATCAGCAATCTCAAGTCACATATTTTTCAACGGAGAGTTGTTTGACATCAAATGAGAGTCCTGAAAAGAATTTAGTTCTGATTATGCAGAAAGTTGGCAAGAAAAGATTGAGAAAATTACAGAATATAAATGTACCTTTTTGGCAGACTAACACTTCAACATCACTGATTGTTGTTAGTGAATATAAGTACTTGTCTGTTCCGAGTGCAGTCTCTGGAAGAATGGCCTGCTGTAATATCTTGTCCCTCAAAAGCATATCTGCTATCTCCCTCTTGATTTGTTGTGCAACCATCTTGACTCTCCTTGGATGAGCCAATCGTATAATCTGGTTATGTTTTGGGAATTTGTTAAATTTGGGTCCATAGGAGTATAGGTAATTTCGATTTGGGGTTATGTTAAATTTGGGTCCAATGGAGTATTCAAAATGTTTGAGAGTAGACAAGTTTAAAGAATGTATGGTTTTTGTCGTCTAGGCATCAACCACGATTGTGTGGAGGCACTGTTGGGTTACAGGCAATGACTATAGACTTGTTTGATGAGCCAGGAGGTGCACCATGTTTCGAATCAACAGTGAACGATGTGTCGATATTATCTAATATTTGTTCATCTATTGCACCTGTTAATGCGAGTGCCTACTATAATCAGGCATCATTAGAAGATATAAACGAGTGGCAATCTCCTTTCATGTTTACTATACTCGATTTTTCAAGGGAAAGTACCAACCTGGAAGCAAGGTTGATTTTCATGCACTCATTTAAAACCAACTGGAAAATTTTGCAGGTAAGTATTGTGAACCAGGAACCTGTTCTTTTCAACTGCTCAGTAGCAGACAATATTCTATATGGACTGAAAGGCAGAGCCATCACTGTTGACATTGAAAATGCTTCCGTACGTTTCAAAAACCTTTAGACATGTTTTAAATTTGATATGATTTGAACTAGAAACATGCGACTTGTATTATCAAATTGAGAGTAAAATTAGCTGCTTCATTTGGCTATTTCAATGAATATGGGATTCTCCTAAATTTGAAACATTGTCCACTTCTGGCTCAACAAATTGCAGAGAATGGCCAATGCCCATGATTTTGTATCAAATTTTACGGAAGGGTACAATACACTTGTTGGAGAGTGTGGTGTGAGGCTGTCAAGACGTCAAAAACAGTGGATTGCAATAGCAAGGGAATTACTGATGGATCCTCGTGTACTTCTTTTGGATGAAGCTACAAGTGCTTTGGATGCAGAGAGTGAATACCTGGTTCAGGTGATACCATGACCCGAACCATGATAGCCTCTTTGTTCTTCTATTACTCTTGATTTTTCATCTGATCTTATTTTCTTCCTTAACAATTCCCTTGCTTGTATTTAATCAGGATGCCATGGACCAATTGATGAAAGGACAGACGGTTTTAGTTATAGCACATCGACTTTCAACAGTCCAAAGTGAAACTATTGTGGCAATTGTGTCAGGCAGTCGGATAGTTGAAAGCGTACTCATGAGGAATTGGTGAAAAAGAATGGTATCTATGCATCTCTAATTTGAAGGCAATTGCAAGGATCCAAAACTAAAAATTAAGTTTTCTTAGCCCGAACGAACATGGAGAAAACTACCCGAGCTGAGTCTCAGAAATCCATACTACATTGATGGCTAATTACATCTATTCTGAATCTCTGATACCAGTCACCGACACAGAAATTTGACGATTAACAATTGTTAGATGATCCTTTCTTATAATTTGATGGAAGGAAATCTTGTTGAATATTTCGTGTATTTGTGGTTGCGTCCTGGACTTATTGCAAATCCTGTTTACTATTTCTTTTATACTTAAAGAAGATAATGCTCTTAAAATCACGGGAAACATACATTGATATTCTTGTGCATGGACTGGTAAGAGATGTAATATATGGTTAATTCAAACTCTCAACTTCTCCATCTTCCTTAACCCATCACATTGCCTTCCAAAATATTTGAGGAAAAAGTTACCAAAACTAGTTTAAAGTGCCACCCAATGAAAGGCTGATGAGAAAATATCACTAGAGAATATAACTGTCTTGGCTGAAGAGCATGTTGCTAATTGCTTTTAAATTGTTGAATCCATTACAATGTAGTCACTGAAACTAAGAGTAAAGTACCTTTCCAACATAGATTGTCTTTTAATTTTCAAATATGGTCTTTCAAGTTTCAATAGCAAAATATTTGATAGATTTTGAAAAAATACACGTAGTAGATGACATCAAATACGCTAAATAAAATAATATTAATTTATGAACAATATGATGGCTATCTTTCAAAATCTAAATTTGCATTACATTTATAATCAGGTTTTTATGGTTACTAGTGGTTGGCCCTTACATGCTGCCCATCTCTCTTCCTCCAATTGTCTCCCATCACCAACACAAGAAGCAACACACAACATCCTTCTTTGCTTAGAAATTGTCTTGCATCCATTCCCAAGTATTTGATGATCTTGACACCCTCTATACTTTCTATAAATCACTCCATGACAAAAAACCAAATGTTCAAATGTTTAGACCTAAGTAACACACAACATCCTTCTTTGTTTAGAAATTGTCTTGTGTCCATTCCCAAGTATTTGATGATCTTCACACCCTCTAGACTTGCTATAAATCACTCTAGAACAAAAACCAAATGTTCATACCTAAGTAATAAATTGCAGCCTGTTACAAGCCCTTTGTGTTCACTACACCAAAAATAAACAGTGCAATTCTTATTTGCATGTCCTACAACATAGTGATAATCAGGTTGTTATGGTTACGAGTGGTTGGCACCATACAAGCTTCCCAACTCTCTTCCTTGAGTGGTCTCCCATCACCAATGCAAGACGTAGCACGGGGCATCCTCCTTTGTTTAGAAATTGGATCACATTCATTCCCAAGTATCTGATGCTCTTCACACTCCCTCGCCTTGCTACAAATAACTCCATAAAAGACATCAACTATCTATACAATTTTACATAGGTGACTGAGCCTAATTTTATCTAGATAAACTTTTTTTTAAGGATAAGTGACATCATAACCTCAAGCCCATCTACTATGGCCCCTGTACTATTCTGAAGCAGGTAAGAAAGTTTGTGTGAATTCATGCCATTTAGATTTGCCTTGCTAGCTTTGCCTCCACAATGTGGTTAATGTTAATCATCTCAAGCCCTATGAACCTCTTATTTTGGAAGAGGAAGTTCATATTTCCCACCCACCTAATAAAATTATGGATTTTCAGCAATTGTTGGAGGAAGACACACTACTAGACCTATTCTGACACAGGTAAGAAAGTTTGTGTGAATTCATGCCATTTAGATTTGCCTTGCTAGCTTTGCCTCCACAATGTGGTTAATGTTAATCATCTCAAGCCCTATGAACCTCTTATTTTGGAAGAGGAAGTTCACATTTCCCACCCACCTAATAAAATTATGGATTTTCAGCAATTGTTGGAGGAAGACACACTACTAGACATGTGCACTTGCTCCACTTGTTAGCATTTGAGAAAGTGGGGCCATTTTTGCTAAAACAATGAAGAACTGATGTGCCACATCTGACAATCATTTATAGCTATTCTTAATGGTTAGTTGTAGGATAATAAAGGCATGGTTCATCTTGAGCACTATGCATTTTCAATTTATATTATTTCTTACTAAAGCCGACTTTGTCAAAACTAATCAAATTTGATAAGTAAAATCTTATAAAATGCATTTGCTCGGAAACATAAGATACGAATGTTTTGGGAATCAATATTCTTATGCATTTTATGTTTTTTTTCAAGTTTCCGTCTTCAACATTTGACCGTTATGGCTTATCAATCAGCCAACCATCTGATGGAGGGAGGCGGATTGAGGGGTCTAGCAGTTTCCAAATGGGAAAGAGGTTAATATCACCTCCAGATCTGCCAACATCTGCAGTGATTTGGGCCATCGAATCTAAGAGAACAAATTAATGACAAAGTATGCACCTACATAATGGATTTTTATATCATCGAATCTAAGAGAACAAATTAATGACAAAGTATGCACCTACATAATGGATTTTTATGTCATGATTCTTCTCCAATTTATGTCTTACGTCGTTTACTTTGCAACATTTGGTGCAAATGCTAGTTTTTAAATTATATAAAACTTTTGTTACTTAGTAAAATATAATTAGTTATAATACCATAATGTTACACACATGTGATATTTATACTATTTCTTTAACTTCAGATAATAGAAAAGTTATTGTATTATATACAATGTATAAACTTTATTTTAGGTAATAAAAAAGGTTAAACGTAACACAATAAGGTAGATTTTGCGAAGATTCGAGAGACATGTCTCTTTGTGTGTTACATCAAACATCTTTGATGATGGGAAGTTAGCGTGTCAAATTGTGGGATTGAGGAGTGGCAAACACCAATGATGAAGGGCAGGGCAGGGTAGAGCAGAGCAGGGCAGTTCAAATCTCCACCGCTCTTGCAATAAACATCATCTTCTCCCTTCACTGATGTCACCACCCTCACCTCATTTTCTCCCTTCTCTGATGTCACCACCCTCACCTCATGTCATTTGGTTCTAAGAATGCAGGGTATATTTGATCTATTTTAGTTTTAATAAGTTATTATGTCAAGTGGTATTTTTAATTTAATGGTGGAGATGTTGTAATGTAATGTAATGTTTTGTTTAATATTTAATTTGATTAAATTATATAAAAATTAGTTAAAAGTAAAATAAAATAAATAATATTTATTTTAATTCAGAATTTATAAGTATTGAGAGGGATCAAATATCTAGCGGGAAGGATCAAATATCTTGTTGTGACACTTTTAAATATCTAGAGGGATCGAATATCTTATTGCTACACTCTAGAGTCTAGTATGGTGGAGATGTTATAATGTCATGTTTGTTTAACATTTAGATTGTGTCAAATTACATAAAAATTAATGAAAAATTAAACTAAAAAAAAAAAAAGAACAAACAAACAAACAAACAAACAAACATAAAATTAATAATTAAGCCAACGTAAATCCATCTTAACTTTGACTCTACAAAGCCTAGAGGGATCAAATATTTTGAGATGCAAACCTCTTTTAGAGTGAAAAGAGATCTGATCTCTCTTGGCCCTTGGTAGATCCAGAGTTAAGATAGATCTAGGATGATGGATTTTGTAAGTTGCATCAATTTAGGGTTCAAAGTATGCTTTAAAATTAGATCTAAGATGATGGATTTTGTAAGTTGCATCAATTTAGGGTTCAAAGTATGTTTTAAAATTACATTTGTTTCGTTTAAAAATTGTTTTCTTGGGATTTAAGGAAATAATTAATGGCCCAAGACCTAGAGGCATCTGGGAGGAGTGAAAGCCCATCCCCATATAAATTACAAGTGGGCATAGCTTTCTTTCAATAACATTGACAAGTGACTGTTTTTCAATAACATCAACCAATAACACTGCAAATAAACATAGTAGTCAATAATATGAATTCCTAGTAACTAATTTAACAACCAAATTATGATAAATTTGTCTAATATATAAAAATTTAAAAATTATAAAATTGATTATTCTAAAGAAATAAACAATCAAATTAAATGCCTAACAACCAATTAAACAACTAAATTTATGATAATTTTTAATATATAATAAAAAAATTAAAAATTAAAAATTGAATTATTCTCCGTGTGGATGTCTTACTACATACACTTATCCAGTAACGTTTTTTATTTGTACATGGTACATATTCAAATGCTAAAAAATTACAAAAATTTAAAAAAAAATTTAGGGTCCAAGACATTGTACCGTGAAGAAGTGATAGATTCCCTACATAATACCTTGACAATGCAAAGTTCCCTGCCGAAAAAATCTGGCTACAAATATCTGAAAAATGTTTCTGGCTAGCAGGTTTTGTGGTACCTGTACACCCATTTGTCCACATGGAAAGTCCATCCATTCATTATTCACACCATATTCCCGTCCTCTTTCGGGACCCACAAAGATCCCGTGAGAAACATTAACTTCCATTACTAATTAATTTAATGAATTTCAGCGAAAAGATTATTTATGAGTACACTGATGATTTCCGGAGTCTAAGCTTTCGACGCGGAATGCGGTACAAACACTTCGGAGAGCACGACACCACATTCCCATAAATCACTTCAGAAATTACCTCGGAATGTGCAGGCCATTGCATGGAAATCTCCTCCCGAGTTTTCAAGTGTTTAAATATTTTATTTACCATAGTTAAAAAAAAACAAATGGAAGGATGGTGATACTATTTGTTGCATAAATTAATATCTTTTTTAGTAAATGAAAATGAGAAATGATTTTCCTAGTAACAGGGATATCATGTAACTTCTGAGGAGAGAAGTGAATATAAAAAAAAAAAACAGTTGCAAACCTTAACTACCCCCCCTAACCGTGGGATGGATTCCAAGAAAAGGGAGGAGGGGGCGGGAGGAAACTACGCTGTAGAGGATAGGCAGTAAGGAAAAGAAAAGGGGCTTACTATGTCTGGTGATGATCAAATGGTAAGGGCGCAGAGCGCGTGCAACTTGTAAAACACTGTTAGTCTTTGAGCAAGCTAGGGGGGAGATAGATCTCAAAAGACAATCTCGTGGTCGGGTGGTTGACTAGTTGCAGTGAACAGAGGTGACCTCTTTCTTTGGGATCACTTACAGGAAAAAACACAGGTATGAGACACTAAACTGAAACTAGAAATGTTTATTTCTGTGAGATACAGTTCTTCCTAGGATTATAAAAGAAATAGTGAGAACAGGTATTTTCTATATAATTAGGATCTGGATTATAGAAGGGTAATAGTAGCTGTAATTTGTCAAGAAGAGGGTTGATCTCAGTTAGAGTTTTACAATTAACTGTTTCTGTTTTAGGTAATTTTCTTCAGGTTGGAAACTGAGACATGTATAGTTAAACACTAGCATTATCAATAATTGTTAAGGGTTGGCAGAGTGACTCTGTCGTGAGTTGAACATTCTAATTATATTAATCAGTGTCGTGCATTTAGAGAATGAAAGAAAATAAAACCTTAGGGAGACATTTTAGAATTAGGCTCTCTGTTCTGAGGATCAATAGTAAACCATACTGTGGAAACACCGTGCAAATATTAGACAGACCTGAGAATACGAAAGAGAACATAACTTATTCTTACGTGGAACTAAATTCCAGTATTAATTTTGATGACATGCAACACGCTAAGGCTGAGCATTTCTTTAACAAAATAAAATAAAATAATAAAGCAGAGAAAGCCATTGGTCGTCTCGTTTGTGAGCGGCGAGCAACCTTATGATATCACCAATCGAATGCGAAGCTTATCGCAAGTTCATCAAGTTTTGCAGGGTTGTTTCTCCTATTGTATTAAATATAGGGTTAGAAACGCTATGGGTGCAGCAGGATGTCCGCCCCCTGAGTAGCGTTTGAACTGCGAGTGAACCCAAGAAAACCTGGGGTTTGAAGCAACACTGTGTATCTCGGTTGGGTAGAGCTTGAAACCCTTCAGAGCTTTAACTCTTCCATATTAAAACAACGATAAGAATCAAGTAGAGTATAATTGCTATAAAAAAAAAAAGAAAACTTAAGACTGTGATTCTAAGGAGAAGAGTTTCAGACCTTCTCACTCTGAATGTGCACGCAAGTGGTAACATGTCCAACCCAAGAGCCGAATACATAAATCATCAAGAAACTGTACATTTATTTGAACACTAAATAAAATGCATTATATAATTAACGCTGGTCGAGACCAAGTCTTTAGAAAACAAAGCTACATCCAGATTTCTAGCACAGACAAGTGCGCGGTGCTATAGTCTTTAAACATGAATAAAACAAAAGGCACAGTTGTGTCTATGAAACCAATAGACCTTCATGGTAAATACAACACAGTAATAAAGAGGAAAAATGTGCCATAAGCATAATGTGCACAGTTGTGCAATAAGATAATACAACCACAATGTTTAAGCAGTGAAACTCAAGAAGGACGCCAAATTCTATTATCATTAATAAATAAGTCATACATGCAATTCAATGGAAACCTGGAGCCTATCAAGGGACACAATACCCTCCACCCCAATATCTAACTGAATATATAATAAAACCTGGAAGGGCTACCCTTCATCGGACACATGAAAACCTCTGAAGAACAATCAGTTGACGCCTCGGCTGGAAGGCTTTTTCATACCTGGAACCCTGGTCACGCTGAAGGAGGGTTTCCTTTAGACAAGACTAGGCCACCACATGAGGGACAGGTGCCCAGCCTACATGAAAGCAAGCCACGTAAACATAGTTAGACAACTATGGGTATGCAAGCAAACTACAGTAGAAATTTAGAAGAAACCAACTTTGTTTTGACAAGGACTTACCCGTTTAAGGTTGAGTCTCCAAGCATAAGAACAACTCTTTCTGGCGCTGTAGGAAGCCCTCAAGTACCTATAGCTTGCATGATCCATGAACGAGATAAGGTTTCTTTCAGTAGTATCGAAGTAAGCCTTTAGTTAAAAGGAAACAGAACGAACAAAACTTTGCATCACCTGATTACCTGTAGGGATTGGATGCCAAATCCGCCGGCAATTGAGTAAGGGTCTGATGGGTCTGCTCTCTGGCGCTGCAATGCATGGACCGAACCAGAGCAGGTTCTACAAGGAGCTACCCATCCAAATGAGCACCGTCACCAAAGCATCCGATAGATTAGGTTGAAAACCCGCAAATGGTTGCCACCGTTGGATGGCAGAGGGAGATCACCACCATAGATGAGGCGGGAAATACCAAGCGAGCAGAGGCACTGGACAGCGTGCTCGGCCTTGTACAGAATAGAGCGGGCAAGATTAATTACACACAAAAACAAATAAGGAAAGCCATGTGATAGCGAAAGAACAAAAGGGAAAGCTACCATCTGTCCATTTTCCGCATGGACGAACATGCGAGTTACCAAATCGGTGAATTAAATAAATTTCATAATCAGTACGTTGAGTACATAAACAAAATTCAATGTTGCATGTCAAGGTGTGCAATTGATGAAACTATGTGGGTTCCAATAGTTGCATGAATTTATAACTTTATCGTGTAAACCTCGGTAACTTGAAAACCATGAAAAAAAATAAAAATTACTCGGGATTGGAACCATGACAAGTGGTATCAGAGCCCAGTTACAAAAACTGTGGCATATGGGAATTGAAACTACCAGACAGATTGTGTACATACAATTTATTTCATCTCTATTGAGTAGTTAAAGAAAAACAGATAATGTGTTGACCCTTCCTCTGTTACTTGTCTTATGTTAAGCATAGGAAAATAGAGGACTGATAATATGAGGAGAGAAAATAGCGCGTCACGCATGTTTGTGGTGGGTCAGGGACCTGCGACTGGTCCTGAAAATAACCTCAAATTATGGGTACAACTTGGAGAGGAGGCTCGCAATACCAATCTGGCAATTTTGGAGACAGTACAAGAGTTGAAAAATGAAATGGCCCGATTACGGGAGGATAACACAAGGTTAACTATGGAACAGGAGAAGATTATAAAAGGCCTATCTGACAAACAGAATCAGCAGCCACCGAATCCTAGCGCTGAGCAACAAAGATTGTCAGAAGAGCAGAATCACCACACAGAACCCAAAGAGTCAGAAGGAAGGGAGGAGGAATGCTCTGATAATGCTTCTGAACATCAGACATCCAAAAGGCAATGGATAGAATTGCAAGGGGAATTCCGTAAAATCAAACTTCCACACTTTGACGGAGAACATGAAGAAACAGATGGGGCCTAGTTGATTAATATGAACAAATACTTCCAGCTATATGAATACGATCACAACCTCAAGGCACGGTTGGCCATTTTCCAATTACAGGGAAAGGCCACCCTGTGGTGGGAAGAAGTTAAGATGGTAAGAGGAGTGAGTGAACAGAATATCACTTGGGAAAAATTTCAAAGACACTTTAAGGAAAGGTACTTGACCGAGCGTTTCTATGACGAGAAGGTAAGGGAATTTCATGACCTGCGGTTGGGGCAGCAAACTATGGACGAATTTGCCACTCGTTTTACTTCTTTGCTCCGTTATGTGCCTTGTATTTGGGAGGAAAAAGGTAAAGTACAGAGGTTTTTCAGTAGTTTACCCTTGAGTATGAGGGAAAGAATCGAATTTGACAACCCAAAGACATTGGACGAGGCCATACGTAAAGCCCGAATTTGCTACCAGCAAAGCACACAGAAGGGAGAAATCCTGGGTAAGAAATGGGTCGATAAGAAAAGCAGCAAGCTAGCTGGAAATACTAAAGGTAATCGAGGTGGTGGTAACAAAGGATTCGCCAAGGGGCAAAATAGCAGAAACTTACAGAAAAATCCACTCCGATTAAAGCCCCCCATTGAGTCTAGAACCAATGAACAACCTGGGGAAATAGACAACGAAGGGACAACAAGGCCTCCAGTGTAATGTTGAAGCTATGATGGACCCCATTACGTGAAAAACTGTCCCCAGCGAAAAGGAACCGAACAGGTTTCCCAGGTCTACGAAGCATCTACAGTTGGCGATGTAGGATGGAGTCTGCCAAAGATTAAAGCCACTTTGGAAGATCGCCAGGGGGAGTACCAGCCGACCATGGTGGAATTCAAAGGTAAACTCTTAGACCTCGCTGTAAGTGTTTTAATTGATCCTAGAGCTACGTTAAGTTATATTAGTCCTAGGGTCGTGGAGCATTGCAAATTGCAACCTGTTAAATTTAAGGACCCTTGGCTAGTACAGTTGGCAACAGGGGCAAAAAGGCAGGTACTTGCTAAGGTCAAAAACTGCCCTTTAAAGATAGCAGGATAGCAAGTGACGACAAATTTTAATGTGCTTCCCCTTGGTTCGTACGATGTGCTGATTGGAATGGACTGGTTAGAAAAACACTAGTCCATAATTGATTGTAAACCTAAGACCATCTGTTATAAAGATAAGCTTGGATAAAACAGGAGATGCAGGGAATTAAGTGGCCAGTGCAGATTCGGCCCATAATTGCCTCACAGTTAGCAAAGTGCCTTAGGAAGGGATGTCAAATTTATGCCATCCAAGTGGGTTATGCCAACTCGAAAGATAAAACAACCACATTGGAGAACATTCATGTGATACAAGAATTTGTTGATGTGTTTCCGGAAGAGATTCCCGGATTGCCACCCAAAAAAGATATAGACTTTACCATTGAATTGGTGTCAAGGGCAGCCCCAATATCCTGATCACCCTACAGAATGAGCATACCGGAATTGACGGAGCTGAAAATGCAATTATAGGAGCTGTTGGACAAAAACTACATTCGCCCCAGTGTGTCTCCCTGGGGAGCCTCAGTATTATTCATTAAGAAAAAGGACGGGACACTCCACATGTGTATGGACTACCGTCAATTGAACAAATTGACAATAAAAAATAAGTACCCTCTACCCTGTATTTATGAACTATTCGACAAGGTGAAAGGAGCAACAATTTTCTCAAAGATTGACTTGTGATCAGGATATCACCAAATTAGGATTAAAGAAGAAGACATAACTAAGACAACTTTTAGAACACGGTATGGCCATTATGAGTTTGTGGTGTTACCCTTTGGGTTGACCAACGCCCCCGCCACCTTTATGTGTCTGATGAACAGTGTATTTCATCAGTATTTGGATAAATTTGTGCTGATCTTTATTGACGATATATTGATTTACTCTCGGACTATGGAGGAGCATCAAGAGTACCTCAGATTAGTATTGCAAACCCTATGAGAATACCAATTATACGCTAAGTTCAGTAAATGTGAATTCTTTAAAGAACAAATACAATATTTGGCGCATATAATCACTAAAGAAGGGATCCCAGTAGATCCCGAAAAGATAAGGACCATAATGGAATGGCTGGTACCCAAATATGTGGCGGACATCCAAACTTTCATGGGGCTAGCAGGCTATTATAGACGGTTTGTAGAAGGATTTTCGAGAGTAGCTTATCCAATCACATCCTTACAGAAAAAGGGAAGAACCTTCAGGTGGACTCCTGAATGTCAAAAAAGTTTCGAACAACTCAAATACTTGCTCACTACGTCACCCATTCTGAGCATAGCCGATCCTAATAAAGATTATGTGGTGTGCATAGACGCAAGTAAGGAAGGGGTAGGAGGTGTGTTAATGCAGGAAGGAAAAGTGATAGCGTACGAATCAAGAAAGTTAAAAGAGCATGAGCAGAAATATTCTTCTTATGATCTAGAGTTGGCAGCCGTCATTCACACCTTGAAAATGTGGTGACATTACCTTATGGGAAGAAATTTTTTTATTATTGACGGATCACCATACTCTGCCCAATTATTTTAGCCAGCCCACTCTAAATGCAAAGCAAGCAAGGTGGGTGGATTTCTTGAGTGGTTTTGATTTTGAGATCAAGCATTTAAAAGAGAAAGAGAATCGGGTCGCTAATGCTTTGAGTCGGAAATTGCAATGCCTATACGAGATGTCTTACAGTGAAGGGAAAAGCCCCTTCGGGGAGATGATTAAAAAGGCAGCCGAACAAGATACTGTTTATCAACAAATAAAACAACGAATTCAACAACCAACCAACAAAGAAAAACAACAGGATTATTCTTTGGATGCTGCTGTAACGCTGTATTACAAAAGAAGGCTGTACGTGCCTAATCAGAACAACATTAAAAATCTGATACTGGATGAGTATCATAAGACTCATTACGTTGGACACCCAAGATATCAAAAAATGATCACTGCACTTCGAAAAGAATATTATTCGCTGGGTATGAAGAAAGATGTGGCTGGTTATTTGGCACAATGTCTGGAATGCCAACAAATTAAAGCAGAACACCAACATCTTGCGGGATTATTACAACCATTACCCATCCCGGAATGGAAGTGGGAAACCATCTCTATGGATTTTATAACGGGTTTGCCTAAGTCAAAGAAAAATAACGACTCCATCATGGTGGTGGTGGACAAACTAAGTAAGTCAACACATTTTATACCGGTGCAATCTACTTACAGAGCTGTGCAGATCGCCCATGTTTTCATGCAAAATATATTTAAGCTGCACGGGTTACCAAAGACAATAATCTTAGACCGTGATATAAAATTTACATCGGTCTTTTGGAAAACAATGTTTGAAGAATTGGGGAATCAACTGAATTTCAGCACAGCTTATCACCCTCAAACTGACAGGAAAACCGAACGGGTGAACCAGGTGGTGGAAGATATGTTAAGAGCATATGTGATGCAACAACCAACCAAGTGGGAGGATTATCTGCACTTGGTTGAGTTCGCATACAACAATAGCTACCACACATCATTGCTAATGAGCCCTTTTGAAGTATTGTATGGGCGGAAGTGTCGCACTTCCTCGAGCTGGAGTGGACCAGAAGATAGATTGATGTTAGGTCCTGAAATGCTTAAGGAGATGGAGGAACTGGTTAAAAAGGTACGTTCTAACCTAAAGGCAACTCAAGATAGGTAAAAGAACTTCGCTGACCGGAAAAAGAGGTTTAAGGAGTATCAAGTCGGTGATCATGTTTATGTGAGAATTTGAGCAAAAAAGAGTACATTATAATAGAGCGGGTGCGCAAAGTTGGCACCTCGATATTGTGGACCGTTCCAGGTCTTAGCAAGAATTAGGCCAGTGGCTTACCATCTTGCTCTACCAAGTCACATACGATTCCACAATGTCTTTCATGTCTTCGTGTTAAAAAAATATGTTTATGACCCTAAACATATAATCAGATGGAACGATATACAGGTGAGAATTATCTCCAATAGATCGGTCTAAATGTCTTCTTTTAAAAGAAACTGATTGAGGATGTTGCATGTCGCAGGTCGAACCCAAAGGAGAAATCTTGGTCAAACCGTTGAGCATCCTCGGCCGGAGAGAAGTAACGCTGCGGAAGCGGGATATTACTCTAGTTAAAGTGCAGTGGCAGCACTTTGGGTCTGATGAGGCCACTTGGGACGATGAGGAACTCATGAAACAGGCTTACCCAGGGTTGTTCATCACTGAAGGACATCGAGACGATGTCTAATTTCAGGAGGGGGAGATGTCATATCCCCATAGTATTGTAAATATTTTATTTACCACAGTTAAAAAAAAAACAAACTGAAGGATGGTGATACTATCTATTGCATAAATTAATATTTTTTTAGTAAATGAAAATGAAAAATGATTTTCCTAGTAACAGGGATATGATGTAACTTCTGAGGAGAGAAGTGAATATAAAAAAGAAACAGTTGCAAACTCTAACTGCCCTCCCCTAACCGTGGGATGGATTCTAGGAAAAGGGAGGAAGGGGGGGGGGCAGTTAGGAAAGAAAAGGGGCTTACTATGTCTGGTGATGATCAGATGGTAAGGGCGTAAAGCGCGTGCAATTTGTAAAAGACTGTTAGTCTTTGAGCAAGTTAGGGGGGAGATTGGTCTCGAAAGACAATCTAATGGTCGGGTCGTTGACTAGCTGCAGTGAAAAGAGGTGACCTCTTTCTTTGGGATCACTTACAAGAAAAAACATAGGTATGAGGCACTAAACTGAAACTAGAAATGTTTATTCCTGTGAGATACAGTTCTTCCTAGGATTATAAAGAAATAGTGAGAACAGGTATTTTCTATATAATTAGGATCTAGATTCTAGAAGGGTAATAGTAGCGGTAAGCTGTCAAGAAGAGGGTTGATCTCAATTAGAGTTTTACATTTAACCGTCTCTGTTTTAGGCAATTTCCTTCAGGTTGGAAAATGAGACATGTATAGTTAAACACTGGCATTATTAATAATTGTTAAGGGTTGGCAGAGTGACTCTGTCGTGAGTTGAACATTCTAATTATATTAATCAGTTTCGTGCATTTAGAGAATGAAAGAAAATAAAACCTTAGGGAGACCTTTCAGAATTAGGCTATCTGTTCTAAGGATCAATAGTAAACCATACTGTGGAAACACCGTGCAAATATTAGACAGACCTGAGAATACGAAAGAGAACAGAACTTATTATTAAGCAGAACTAAATTCCAGTACTAATTTTGATGACATGCAACACGCTAAGGCTGAGCATTTCTTTAACAAAAAAATAATAATAATAAAGCAGAGAAAACCATCAGTCGTCTCGTTTGTGAGCGACGAGCAACCTTAAGATATCACCAACTGAATGCGAAGCTTATCGCAAGTTCATCAGGTTTTGAAGGGTTGTTTCTCCTATTGTATTAAAGATAGGGTTACAAACACTATGGGTGCAGCAAGATGTCCACCCCTTGAGTAGCGTTTGAACTGCGGGTGAACCCAAAAAACCATGGGGTTTGAAGCAACACTGTGTATCTCAATTGGGTAGATCTACCCTTCAGAGCTTTAACTCTTCCATATTAAAACAACGATAAGAATCAAGTAGAGTATAATTGCTAAA
>APFE030332853.1:0-10537 GCA_000404065.3 Pinus taeda
CCACAAGTTTGATCAAGATTGGATTCTAAAAGGAAGAGTTATGTCAAATATCCCACGATAACCTGACTATAGATTAGTTCAGTAGAGAGAAATTGTATGAAGTTCCCCATGTCACTATTTTAATCTTGGACCTGAAGCCGATACACAGAAAACAATAGTCTTTCCTCTTTTTGTAACTTCTTACGAAATTTCAATCTCATGCTCAAATGGAAAGTTATTACGGTTTTCCCAAGATCACCTATTTGGGATGTAATTCAGGAGCCTGCAAAAACCCTAAATGTCTTGGATTGTACCTCCGAAAATATAGTGAAACGAGATCTGAAATTCAGCATTGAGCTTCACCAATATTTAATCTCAAATGGGTTTTAATTTCAGAGTCTGAACCTTCGTAGAACAAAACGTATAGCGAAAATTCCATGATGGTCTGTTTGAGATGGAATTTTGGAGCTTGCAAAGACCCTAACGTCCTTAGATGATACTCCGAAACTATAAAGAGAAAATATATGAAATTTATACCCGAGGTTCAAAACAAATTCGACTCAAATGGGTTTTTTGTTTAGCTTATGAAACGTCGTAGAAAACAAGTGATAGAGCAAATGCCACGATGGCCTGTTTGAAGCAGCGAAACCCTAGAATCCAAAGCTCTAATACCAAATGTTATGAAACCAGATCACAAAAAGATAGAAAAGATAGATCAACACTTTAGAAATAAGCCTCTTCGAGGGGGAAACCTCCTTTATATTACATAAATGAACAATTATTGGATGATACAAATGACAAGACCTCCTTTCTATATATAGGGGTCTAAGGGGTCATAATATAATCAGAGCCAACATGACAATAATAATGTAAGGGCATAATAATAACAATAGTGGGCTTCTATGGGGCACAATAATAACAATATGGGGACTAAATGGGTAGAACAATATAATAAGGAGGTTGTACTAATGACAATAAGGGGTTACACTAGTAGTATAGGGACCTAACAACCACACACTAAAATTCATCTATCACTTAACTCGACTTGAATCAACACTCATCAATCAATACTCAATTAATTGACTCTCTAATATTAGCCAACTCCTCATGTGGGAGTAATTAGCTTATTTTAAAACTCCCCCTTAATTACGATGGTTAAACTAAAACATGACTTATGACAACTCAAACATGCCTACTGGTCTATGTCTCAACTATTCTTACAACACCCAAGTTCTTTTTGTGAAACTCAAACACATATTTTGTCAATGGCTTGGTAAATATATCAATCAATTGATCATTATATTTACAAGGCTTCAAGTGAACATATCCATTGCTTACAAGTTCTCTAATAAAGTGATATCTAGTATTAATATGCTTGCTTGTTGATCCTTGTTGTTTCTTCTTGAGTCCATCAAATACTCTTCTTAACTATACTGCTTAACATGCTGCTGATGTTATTGCTATATATTATTCTTTTGTCGATGTTAGTGTTACCATAGGTTGCTTCTTAGATGCCCATGAAACCACTCCTGAACCAAGATGGAACACATAACTAGAAGTGTTATTCCTATCATCCAAACTACTTGCAAATCATTATCTATGTATCCAATCAGATCCTTCTTCTCTGTGCTTGCATACATTATGCCACAATTTCTAGTTCCTGCTATGTATCTCAGAATTCCTTTTCCTTCACTCCAATGTGTGTCTTTTGGAGTCTCCATAAATCTGGAAATAAAAGTGATTCCTTGCATAATATCTGTTCTTGTAGATGTGAGATACATGAGGTTTCCAACCAATCTTTTGAATAGAGTTGGATTGAAATTTGATCCTTCTTCATCCTTGCTTAACTTTGTACCTGTTGCAACTGGTGTAGGGACAAGTTTGCAATTTTCCATTCTTTTCAAAAAATCTCTAGCATATTTATTTTGACAAATAAAAGTTCCCTTTTCATATTGTTCAACTTCTATGCCAAGAAAATATTTCATGAGACCAAGATCTGTCATCTCAAATTCTTTCATCATGGATGCTTTAAATTCAACTAACTCAAAATCACCTGTAAAAATCATGTCATTAACATATAAGAAAACAATCAAAATATGTCCATGTTCATTTACCTTTGTGTACAAGGTAGGCTCAATGTTGCTTCTGCAAAATCCATTCTTAATCATGTAGTTGTCGATTTTGCTATACTAAGCTCTAGGCGCTTGCTTGAGTCCATAGAGCACTTTCTTCAACCTGTAAACTTTATCTTCTTTACCTTCAACTTCATATCTTGGAGGTTGTTGCACATAAGTTTCTTCTTCTAGAATTCCATTCAAGAAGGTTGATTTCAAATCCATTTGATATACTTTCCACTTGTTTTGAGTTGCTGTGGCTAGAACTTCTCTTACAATACCTAACATGGCTACCAAAGAAAACTTTTCTCCAAAATCTATTCCTAGTTGTTGTGAGAATCCTTTTGCTACAAGTCTTGCTTTAAATTTGTCAATTTCACCTTTCTCATTCAAATTTTTCTTGTACACCCACTTCACACCAATGAGATTTTTGTCCTTTGGCAATTCAACCAAATTCCATGTATCATTCTTTTCAATAGCATAAATTTCTTCATCCATGGCTTGCACCCAATTTTCATCTCTAATTTCTTCTTCAAACGAAGAAGCTTGGAATGAAAATAATGCGAAATTTGAACTAACATCCAAATCATCATAAATATATTCCAGACCTCTCATCTTTCTCTTACCATTGCTTGATTCATCACCTGATTGATTGCTAGAAGAATTTTGATTTGTTGATCTACTTGAAGATCCATGCTACTCTGAAATATTGGAGTCCTTGTTGGTGTGTCTCTGTTGGGTGCCTTCACCTGTGATTCTTGCGTCTCCTTTTCTGCTACATCATCTTCTTCCATCAGTGGCACTTGTGCATCAACCGATTTGTCTATATGACCATTCCATGACTCTTTTTCTTTGAACACAACATATTTTCTAATTATAATCTTCTTGGTGATAGGGTTATACAATTTGTAAGCTTTTGATTGCTCATTATAACCAATAAATATGCATTTTTCACTTTTATCATCCAATTTTCCTCTTCGCTCCTTAGGAACATGTGCATAAGCTACACATCCAAATACTCTAAGATGAGATATGCTGCAAGACATACTAGACCATGCTTGTTTTGATACTCTGTTCATCACACTCTTTGTAGGAGATTTGCTGATCACATAAATAACACATGCAACTGCTTCTGCCCAATACTCATTATACAAGTTCCTTCCTTTCAACATGCTTCTTGCCATGTTCATAATTGTCCTGTTCTTTCTCTCCGCTACACCATTCTGCTGTGGTGTGTACCTGGTTGTAAATTGTCTTATGATTCCATGTTGTTTGCAGTAATCATGGAATGCCTTTGAATCATATTCTCCACCACGATATGAACTCAATAGCTTGATCTTTCGATCACTTTGGTTCTCTGCTAAGGCTTTGAATTCCTTGAACTTTGCAAAATTTTCAGAGTTCTTCTTCAATAAGTAAACCCAAGTCTTTTTGCTATCGTAAAAAATGAAAGTGAGGAAGTAACAACTTCCACCAATCGACTATGTCCTCATAGGTCCACACAATTATGTATGCGCTAGCTCAAGAGGTTGCTTTGCTCTATATGCAACTCCCATTGGAAAACTTCCATGGTATTTCTTTCCCAAGATGAAACACTCACAATTTCTAGTAGGTTCTCGATGGGAGGTAATCATTTGACCATCTTTTTTCTGCTGCAACAGTATTAAAATAGAAAAGTGAAAGTGTCCAAACTGAAAATTCCATAACCAATAATCATTAGAACATGCAACTGTAAAAGAACTGACCTAACCACTATAATTCATAACTAGAGGAAAGAGTTTGTTCCTCGTCATATGTACCTTTGATATCAACTGCTTGCTTGGGGGCTTGTCACATATAACACACTCTTGTCCTTGAAAGATAACTTTGTATCCTTTTAGTGTCAATCGACTAACATTGATCAAATTATGTTTGAGACTAGGGACATAATATAGCTCTGAGATTGTCTTCGGCTCCCCCTACTTGGTCAGAATGTTGAACACTCCTTTTCGATCTACATCCATGGTCTTGTCAGTCCCCAAATTTACCTTTGTCTTCATGGATTGATCCAAATTTGCAACCAAATTCTTGTTTCATGTCGTGTGGTTACTGCAACCACTATCCAATAGCCACACATTATCAGAAGGTTCATGCATGGTATGGAAATCTAGGAACATGGAGTTAGTACACTCTGTAGTGACATTAGCTCTCTGGTTCCCTTGATCAACTATCTTCTTCCTGCAATCACGGGCATAGTGACCAAATTTATTCCAATAATAACATCTCATCTTTGATTTGTCAACTTTTTGATTATTGTTGAAGCTTTTGCAATTGCTTCCACTTTCATGTTCATGATCTTCTTGGCCATCTCTCTCACCACCATGTCTTCTGCTTTGTCCTTTTCCTCTTGCTCTTCTTATGCCTCAACCTCTGTCTCTTGAAATAGAATCTTGGCTTTTGAAATCAGTCTCTAAAGTGGAATCCTTATTTATGTCTATCCTTGCCTCATGTGATAGAAGCGATCCCATCAATTCATCAACTGCCAATGATGCCAAACCCTTGGCTTCTTCTATGGCTACTACCACAACATCAAATTTGGTAGATGAAGATATGAGGACCTTCTCAATCACTGTTTGAACTTTAATTTCTTCACCATAAATTTTTAATTGATTTACAATTGTTATGACTCGATTCGTGAAAGAATCGATGTCTTCTGTCTCCTTTATCTGCAGACTTTCAAAATCTCTCCTAGTATTCTACAACTTAACAATATTAACTTTGGCCATACCTTTATAGTTTGTCATCAAAGTATCCCATGCTTCATTTGTTGAAGACGTGATCATAATCTTCTAGAACACTTCTCGGTCCACTCCCTGCTGGATAAGCTGCAACGCTTGTGCATTCTTCTTTTTTCCTTTTTTCAATAGATCCCTCTCTGCGTTAGTGAGAGCTCATTCTTCTTCTTTAGTTTTAGGTTCTGAAAACCCAAACTTGACATAATCCCAAACATCATCAGCCTGCAACGTGGTCGCCATCTTAATCACCCACACATCATAATCCTTCCCTGTAAACAGTGGAAATTGTAGCTGGAGATTTGAGAAAACCATCTTTCTTCAAAAAATTCTCTTTAAAAAACCTAAATATCTCCTTTTATAAGCTTTACAAAACTCCCTTTTCAAAAAAAAACCTTTCAATAAAAACTCTATGTTTTTTTTTTTATATTTAAAAACACCCTAAAAAAATCCTTATTAATTTTTTTATATAAAAAAAATATTTTTAATTTCGTTTTATATAAAAGCACTTTATACACCACCATAAAACCTTAAAAGGCCCACTTAACAAAAAAACACACTTTAAATTTCACCCACATGACTTGTCAAACTTTAATAAAATATGTCACGTTAACAAAACCGTTAATAACAAGGCCTGCACGTACGGGTAGTCCCTGCCAATTCTGATTTTATTTTTAAATTGCTTGCTTACAAAACAAACAACCTCCTAATCTGTAATATATATTTTGTAAACATATTAAATTCCAAAATTTGAGAGAAGTTACAACGAATTATTGCTTAAGTTTAAGGAAATTGGCTAAATATTTTGGAGCATTAAAATTATTGGAATTAGCCTATTGTGAAAGGCTAGTATATCTTTATCACCGCTTTGGAAACTTAATGCCACTTATTAAATTAGATTTGAAAGGATGTAGAAAACTAAGAAGTATTCAAGAAAGTCAGGTTGCTTAAGTTTAAAAGAACTACGAGTTGGTTCTGCAAACCTATACTTTATCAGAGATCTTTCATTAACCATCAGAGATTTTTCATTAGCCATGTGTAGCAATTTAGAAAAGTTTCCAGAGAGATTAAAGGAATTTACCTATCACATTCTAAAAATTATTATAAAACTACAATTAAGTCCGTAGGAGATGCTCAATCTTCAATAAATTCTGGAGCATGTTGTTGAGCGTTTGCTTTTGATGAAATGTGAGACTCATGAAGGATTTCAAAGTTTATTGAAGAATTCATCCTTTGACTCACATAAGGGTTCACATGCTCTGACCCACAAAGCAATAATGGCAGAAATACTCATAATGCAAATAATAGTAGTATAACACTTTTAGAACACTATGTCTGTATATGTCAACAAATCTCTCCATTAGAATTGAGGAATAAACTCGAGGTTAAAAGTTCCAAAGAAGTTGGAGAAGACTATGCAAAACCATATTCTGAAGCATGCTCTAAAAATCCTTCGTCAAAACATAGGCACTTCACTCAATAAATGAGGTTCAAATTTCTATAGATGACTATATTTCTAAATATAGTTATTTAGATCAAATGCATGTAATTGTTGTTTTCCTTAATGGGTACTGTGACAACATTGAGGATACTAATTCTATCCAAATTTTTGAAAACGAGTCCATAATAAATGCGGCAGATAGAAACAAAAGAAAAAATTATAACTAAGCATGAGGACAAAAAAAATAATGAATCTTCTCATGCATAATCAAAAATATGTTGGAAGTGATGTCAAATGCATGTAATTGTTGTTGTCCTTAATGCGGATTGTGACAACATTGAGGATACTAATTCTATCCAAATTTCTGAAAATGAGTCCATAATACATGCGGTAGATAGAAACACAAGAAACAATTATAACTAGCCATGAGGATCAAAAAAAATAATGAGTCTTCTCATGCATAATTAGAAATCTGTTGGATGTGATGTCAATATCTATTGGAAGTGATGTCAATACGAAAGATGGAAAACAAAAAGAAAATGATACATCTATAAGGAATTTAGACTCATCTTCTAATGGTTTAGATACTTCTCTACTCAATCAACTTTCACCCTCTATTTATTCCCATAAACACCACAAGTATCAGCAATTTACTCCAATTGAATCAGAGCCAGTTGTATACTCCACATCACAATCATAAGTATCAGGGTCTCGCTCACCAAGAAGGTCAAACTCTGGATCATGATCTTGAAAGACAGAAAATGGGTCTTGATTTGGAGCTGTTGGCCTTTAGGTATAATAAGGTTGCACTTCTGCATCTGGATATACTCCAGCTGCAATGTGAAAGTATGCTTATATATGGATCTACTCCTGCTGCAATGTGAAAGTCTTATTTTATATGGATTAGTATATGGATCTCTAACTTGATCAAAAGAATTCACAAGAGATGGTCATCACCTGCATGCAAAAATAAAGTTGTTGGTGTTCATTTTTTTAATATATGTAAATAAAAAAAATTAATTAAAATAAATATAATAATTAATAAATCATTTTAAATGAAATAATTTAAAATAAAATATAAAAAGAACATGTACCGACTCTCCATGACTTTGTTTTCAACCACACCATGTTTTATTAATTACTTATGTATGCCTCCATTGTTGCCCAGTTGTTGTCTAGATGTCTATGTGCATGTTTCCACTATGTCGATCTGTGACATCATGAATCATAACACAGAGAAAATATGAAGACACAGAGAGAAAATAGCAATCCGCTGTTCAGAACGCAAGGAAACAAAGTATACAATGGCACTAAAATGGTTGCATTATCTAATTTTATTTGAGGAAAATGTCTCCTTTTGAATCCTCACTCCAAAATGTTCAGCGACAAAGCCTCAATCTACAGTATTAGATGACGGTTCGCAACAGATTCCTTATTTTTCTTGAAGAGGCAGTGGGAAGTAGTTAAAATGGTCCAATAGTAAGTGCCCCATTTTTCTCTTGATATTTTTCTTTTCTAGAAAATAAAATAATGTTATAAGCTAGTTTTTTTTTACAATCCAATACAACCCTACCAACCACACCAGTTTTCCTTACATCATGACTATATATAGTTGCTAAGTTCAAGTATCTGAAATGTATTCCTTATAAAATTTGTATATTGAATTGTTGTGTGATGTACAAGTATAGTATCAATTATTAATTATTTTCTCTGTGAAACAAGGAATCAAATAAAAGATTGTTGGCGCTGGGACCAAAGGAAAATAAAACGTGAATGAAAAAGAGGGAAACCTGTGTATAAAAAAAAGCTAGCGGCATTCATAGTTTCTCTTAAAAAAACCAACCGAAGCAACCCTGCAAACCTAATAGAGACACAAGAATGCCGTTCTTAGACATTTCATAATCTATTTTAATAGTCAGTAGGCTGCCTCGAGTAGGCTGTCTCAAGTAATCAATGTTACATTGAACTTTAAGTCCCTGGAAAAGCCTCAAGTTACCAGATATCTTGTAACCCTTGTTCCTAGAGTAATTGCTTCACTTTTGAACAAAATAAAAATAATTCTTTAATTTCTTCCATGACTATTTTGAGGCTGGATACACTACTTTCTTTCTAAATTTTGGTTACAAATGGACGTCCAAACATGCTCATTTTTTAAAATGTTTAGTGACCATCAAATTGTTTCCATAAATTCATAAAAAGAAGAAATATTAACAAATACTTTGTGAGATTTCAAGGGATGGAAGAAGGCAACCTACTTGTTTCTTGCAAACTGGTAAATCTTGGCGGTTTTAGATAAAATGATGAGGGAAACTTCAGAATCAAAGAGAACCAAAAGCTTGATCAATTTCTTGAGCAGTCCTCTCTTGCGTTTGGAGAAGGAATCACCTCGACTATTAGGGTTTTGGATGCGTTTCAGCTCCAACTTCTTTCCCATTTTGAATAGTCTGTAGAACCTAGAAACATATACTAGTATAGTTTTGAGTTTTTTCCTGTATTTGGATATTTTGAAACAAACTTGACCCTCGGGTGACCTCTGGGCGTCGGCGTGGATGACACTCCTCCTTCTCATGTACCTGATTCTATCTACCATCATGGGCGCGTGGGCTACTAGCATGGGCGTGGTAGATGCTCCTTCTCCTCCTGTACCTGCTTTTGTATACCAGCAGGTATACTAGCAAGTCGCGTACCTGCCTATCCATCCTGTTAAAACCAAAAAATAAGTTTACACACAGAGGACTGTGAAGAAGCCACATGTCCATCACCACACGCGGAGGCCCCAACATGCATGTTGGAATTTGTAATTTCAACGCTGCCGTCCAACCCCCGAAACCACCGCAGAAAACTAGAAAACCGCCTAAAAGGTTATCGCACCGCTTTTTGTTAAAGGCAGTTTCCGTATGGTGGTGGTCCGATGCTAACATCTGTCCACCCATGACGTGCCCATGACGTAAGAACCTGACATCCATTGGAAGGTAACGATGGGTCAGCTCACCCCATCCGATATGCGTCCGATCAATCAAGCCTCCTCTCCGCCGTTCGATTGCCAGGAAAGTACTGCGCAGTTTAACCTGTTCTGAAGTACATACGGCCTGTTAAAATTTAATAAGGCGTGCACCATCCCATACGCTAAATTAATTGCTGTCATATGTTTTGGTAAGGTTTTAATATTTCTTACGGCGGGAGTATGGGTAAGTTTTTTTTAATATATATTTTAAACAAAAAAAAATGTTGACCTTTTGTTATGTGAAAACAAAAACTCCCACGGGGATTGTAACACAAAAAAAAATGTTATTGCATTAAAAAAAAGAAGAGCGACCCCTGCAGTGAAAAAGAGGAGAGGGGTTTGTAATGTGATATTGTATTATCACACGGGGTGAACAAAAGCTATGTGGGGCTTGGAGCAGCCAATAGAAAACACACAGGGATTGTAATCCAGTGTGAGAAGTGCGTGTGCTATGTAATTTGCACATGGTAAAAAGGATATAGTCCGCAGCACCAAAAATGTGAAAAACGCACACAGTGAAAATGGTATGTGAATTCGCAACAGCGAATATAAAATACACAGATTAATTTTGTATTGCAGGGAAGGAATGCAGAGAAGTGCAAGAGTATTTTTGGGTCTGTACTGTAAAAGGGATTTTATGCACCAGAGTAATTTTGTCTTGGTAATGTAAGAAGTAAAAAAATTGCACAACAGTGCAGGAGAAGGAGGAGAAAGTAAATGAAGAAAACCAGTGGGTTGTTTTGGTTTAAAAACCATGAATAGTTTCACACAGCAGTGAAAAGGTAAATGTGTAAATCCCTGTAAGTTTTGTTTTCACACAGCAGTGAATGTAAATGAAATATTTACACAGTGGTGTAAAATTTCATAGGAGGCAGAGTAATTTACTTTGTAATGCTTTGGTGAATCCCTCTGAGTGAAAGAGGATGAATATGTCTCAGTGAATTCTCAGGTGAAAACAGAGTTTTGATTTAATGTTGTTTTTGGTAAATCCCTCACAGCAAAGAGGATGAATGTATATCAGTGATTTTATTTTAATGAATGGAAATATTTTATGGTGATGAAATACTCTTCTCAGCTATTTTTTTTAAAAGGGTCCTCTGTGCAAAAAGATCCCGGAGCAAAGGAAATAGAGCATTGGCTCTGTGGTGTTTGTTTGGTTTTGGTATTTTCCCATTCCATTTCAAAAATACCCAACAGTGGTATCAGAGCTAGTCCAGGCTCTTTGATG
>APFE030332857.1:11835-22050 GCA_000404065.3 Pinus taeda
CTTAACTTATATTAATAATAAATAGTTATTTATTTAAATAATTTAATATTTTAATTAAAATTATTATTAAATTAAATTAAGTTAAGACTAAATATTTTATTTATTTATTTATATTATTTATATTATTTATAATATTATTCATAATAATAAAAGAATTAATTCTAAAGGCTATTAATGAAAACCTAGGGAAGGAAACCTAAAAGGAATTCTAAAAGGTCTTAACCTAGGGAGAAAAAGCAAAAGGAAAATTACCAAGGCCTATAAATTAACAAAAGACCAGCACCTAGCCTAAAGACAAAAGACATAAGAAAGGAGAGGGAGGGAAACGTACCTGCTTGCGGCCATTACCTATTACCCGGGGAAGTTCTTGCGTTTTTTATCTCCTTGATCAATGGCAGCCAGCTCCCGTTGATCTCCACGCCATTATCTCTGTTCAGATTATGAGGGTGTTTGATGATCTCAAGGGCTTCTCTGATCTTTCGTCTTTGATATTGCTCTTCCTTTGCAATAATTGATGCATTTTCCAGACAAATCTGGTGTTTCGTCTTTAAGGAGTGTTCTGCGAGGGCTGAAGTACGCGATCTTTCGTTCTTAATATCCGCGCCATGCTCTTTTAGTCTTGTTTGGAGGGAACGACCTGTTTCACCAATGTAGCACTTTCCACAGGAACATTCTATTTTATAAACTCCTTTAAGCTGGTGCTTGTCTATTTCATCTTTAACAGACCTCAAATTTTGTCTGATAGTACTAGGGGCAGAGAAATGCGTGATAATGTTTTTCTTTTTTAGGACTTTGGCGATTTTGTCCGTAACTCCATGGATATACGGAAGAAAAACAGTACCGCATTTTGGCTGATCTTGAGCCTTGGGTTCAGGGGATAACAACTTCCTTTCAGCTTTCTTTATGGCCTTATTAATTTCATGTTCTTTGTAGCCTATACTTTTGAAAGTTAGGATTAGGTGATTCTTTTCTTCTTCTAGGTGCTCTGAGTCGGAGATTCGAAGGGCTCTGATGGCAAGCGTGTTGAGAACACCGATCTTTTGCGCAGGGTGATGATGGGAGTCGGCATGGAGGTAACTCTCGGTATGGGTTGATTTCCTGAAGACCTTGTGGCCTAGAGAGCCATCTTCTTTTCTGAGGATTAGGACGTCTAAGAACGGAATGCTCTTGTTATCCTCGAGTTCCATTGTAAACTTTATATCTGGAGAGATCGAATTTAAGTGAGCGAAAAACTTATCGAGCTCCGCTTTACCATGGGTCCATTTTATATTGGTGTCATCTACAAAACGCTTCCACCAGCCTGGTTTCAAAGGATAAGAACTTAGAGCCTTCTTTTCAAAGTATTCCATGTAAAGGTTGGCCACTATTGGTGAAAGGGGGGACCCCATTGCCACACCGGATGTTTGTTCATAAAATACTCCTTGGAAGGTGAACACAGTCGACCTTAGGCAGACCTCAGCCAACTTTGCAGTCCCCGGATCAGCAACATCTCTTATGACCTGAATGGCTTCATCGAGAGGGATCTTAGTGAATGAGGAAACCACGTCGAAGCTTACAAGGATATCATCACGCTCCAATTTTTCATTCTTAATGAGTTTCACAAAGTCTTGGGAGTCCTTTATGAAGGAACAGTGCCAATTCACTGTTACCCGCTATTACTGAAGATGTGGCAAAGGGAGGAGTCTTCATTGAAGAGCAAGTTATTGCTCGTGTACAATATCTAGACTTGATCTATACTCAGTCTGGCATGCTCTACGATAAAATCCCTGATGCTCATAGACTAGAATTTTCCATTCCTCCGCCTCCTAAATCAAACAAAGACTCTCATGCCAGCGATGGTGTGATAGGTATGACAAGCACTAAAACCGCAGAGGCTACATCGGAAAAGCTCCACACGGTTTCGAGTCAAAATGCAAATGAAGAACTTCTAGCCTCGGAAGTAAATGTTGTGTCGACAGACAAAGGCAAAGAACCCAAGCAACCAGGAGGCAAGAAGAAAAAAAGAGGGAAGAAGAAGAACCAAGAGGACTCATCCCCTCAAAATATTCTGCAAACCCTTCCGGGGATAGGAAACCAAAAAATCCATGCAGTATATCTGACGAGGATCACTGGACCAAAGAATGTCCATATAGAAATGAACTTAGAAAATTCTTCCAAAGTTCAAAAACCTCGGTTGTATTGACTGATCTGTTTCCAAACCCAGGAACAAATATGGTTGCTAGCGAAAATGCTTCCTCGTCCCAAGTGCTAATGTTGTCAGTTTCAAAGCAACTGAATCATGCTCTCATATCGACAAGAAGTAAATATTACAGGAATCCAGAGATGTTGAACAACAAGGATAATGATCAACCTAGTAGTTCAACAACAACTTCGATAGAAGTTGTGCCACCCATCATTCCTGAATTAATAATAAAACTACCAAAGGGAGTAGTACACAAATCGACGTTTAATCCTCGTGGCCGTGCAACACAATGCTATAATATAGTGGAGGATTTAGCCCAATCGCCCTCCCTGATGTCGACTCTTGAGGTACTGCAAAATTGCCCCTCCCAAAAGCAGGCTTTATTATCAGCAATAGGTGGGATTAATCCAATAGATTCCAATATTGTATCTTTTGATCACAAAGGATACAACCCTCAGTTACCAGCTCAACTAGCTTTCCTCATTCAAGTGAAATCCCTCAATAAAACGATTCATAGAACAATTATTGATGAGGGGGCATCCCCATGTATCATGTCGATGAGTTGCTGGAAAAATCTAGGGTCTCCTTCCTTGTTGCGATCATCCATGACGTTAAAATCATTTGATGGATGAACATACACCCCGTATGGAATATTAAGTAACTTGCAAGTCGAACTGGGGGGCAAAACAGTAGAAATCGATGTTGAAGTCATAGACGGAAACCTCGATTACAACATCCTACTGGGAAGACCTTGGATATACGCCATGGCAGCCGTTGTGTTGACCTACTTTAGGAAAATTGCATTTCCTTCCCAAGGAGGAATTACAATCACCGATCAACAAAATTTTCTCCCCAAAAGTTCGCAAGTTACGGGAAGCATTCCGATGATCCATGGAAGCCCTAGCACGCTTCATAATATCGGAGTAGGCCTACTAAAAGACCCTACATTAATGGGAACTTTTACCCTACCGCCTCCTACAAATTTGGCGGAAGTGGCTAATGTAGGAACCTGCAATATTGTATCTTCCATTCAAAAGATGTCAGAAAACGATGTTAAAATGGATCATCTGCAAGTTTTGCCTCTAACCCCACTGGAAATATTATAGCAATCAATGTTTTCAGTATGGGAGGCAAACCCGCATCAACGCTCATCAAGCGTTTAGATAGATAGGTCTAAGGAATATGGCACCCCTTCAGATCCTTGGTCGCGAGTACACTCTACAGACAAAGGAATAGTTCAATCGATGATGATCGATGGGGCACCATGGGAAGATTACCACCATCGTTCCCGTCTTCTGATTTGGAAGGAGGATAATTCCGGTAACCTACACCATCCTCCAGTATTTGACTTTCTGGAAAATACTATAAATACGGTGGATTTCGAGAGAAACCTATCCAATATCAAAGAGACTGCTGTCGTAAATATCTCAACCAAAACAGACGTTGTGGAGAATATTCATGTTGGCAAATCTTGTTCTTCTTCAAAACTGGAAATATATAGCGCTCTCTTTCGTGAGTTTAGAGATGTATTTGCTTGGTCATATGATGAAATGCCAAGTATTGACTCGAGCATAGCTGAACACGAAATTAAGATGTATCCAGATGTCAAACCGGTACGACAATGGCTATGGCCGGTACACCCCAAGAAAGTCGTTGCCATCAAGGCGGATGTTGAAAAACTCCTCCATGCTGGTTTCATTTATCCCATTCCTATGACCGACTGGGTATCGAATATTGTTCCTGTGATGAAAAAACAAGGAACGATTAGAGTATGCGTCGATTACAGGGATGTAAATCAAAATTGTCCAAAAGACAACTACCCTACACCCTTTATTGACTAGATAATTGATGAATGCGTCGAATGCGAAATATTTTCATTTATGGATGGATTTTCCGGGTATAATCAAATAAATATCCGCCCACAGGACCAGTCAAAGACTGCATTCATTTGTCCGTGGGGCACATTCACATATCGCAAGCTACCCTTTCGTTTGAAGAACGTAGGGGCAACTTTTCAGAGAGCAATGAAATATGCTTTCCATGACATCAAAAACATCGTTCAATCATATCTCGATGATCTCCCACCTCATTCACGAAAGCTTACCGATCATCTGTGCCATTTGAGAGTGATATTTCTACATTGCCGACACTACAAGATACGACTCAATCGGCACAAATGTGTGTTTTGTGTCAGTTCTGGTCGTTTACTTGGCTTCGTGGTCTTAAAGGATGGGATTCGTCTCAACCCTTGCAAGGCTCAGGCAATCATTGATTTGCCTCCACCTTCAAACTTGCTTCAGATTCAGAAACTCCAAGGGAAAGCAAACTTCCTTAGGAGGTTCATTCCAAATTTTTGGCTCCAATGGGGATGGTAGCTCCTTGGAGGTGCCAAGAACACTGTAGACCTAGTAGCCTTATCCATTGGGCATGGATTCAAAAACTCTAACTGAAATGCTTGACCAGATACTCATAACCCAACTTCACAAACTGACTCTTACTCAACTAAAAATTGACTCAATACTAAAACGTAATGACAGACTGGAAACTATACTCAAAATAGAGCTTATTCAATAAAACCTATTCTAACTAATCCAGTCATCCCCTAATCAAGTGAAGTGAATCAACCAATTCAAACAAGTAAGCATTGTGGCTATTGTTTGCATTCTCCACAAGTGCTTGCTTATGAACAACAAGAGAGAACTACGGAAATGCAACTCCCATGAAAACTTGTAAACAGATCCAAATTTTTCCAAATTGAATAATATGGATTGTCTATCCAACTCCAAAAATACTGCATAAGGATCTTGAAATTCATGTGCACTGGGACTTAACTCATCCGATGGATTACTTTTCTCCTCCTCATACGATGAATACAAACTTTTATCTGAGCTTTGTGCCTAGACTCCTGCTGAAAATGACAAAGAAATCGGTTGTTGGATCAAGTTTGTATCAATACTTGTCTCAATCTCACAATTAGCTAGTTGAGAAGGAATTTGACTATAGACATCATCCAACACATCAGCTATGGGATCATGAAAAGACTGTTGCAACCCATTTTCGATTGGTTCCAATGAGATGTCATGATTTTCTATAGGCTGCTCATCCTTTATTGAAGATATACTATGCAAATTTGCCTTCCAAAACTGAAATGGTTTGGAACAGAATGGTACAAAATCATCTTGCATCATTTGATCATATGTTCCAGCTTACGAGTCTTCATCTACAACTTGACAATCATCAGCAACTTGACAATCAATGGCATTTGGTAGTTGCAAATCTAGATACGAGAAGTCTTGAACAAGGATATCATTTCCCTCTAGATGGTCCAGATCAAGACTTGTCGACAGTTTCTTTCTGATTGCATGAAATTTGTCTCTGATGAACTGAAATGAAGCAAAACAAAAAGGCAAAGATCCTTCACTTACTTTAGAATTTTCTACACTTTCCTCATCATTTCCATAGCTGATATGTAACGGTTGATCACTATACTCGAACTACTGAAAATGAACGTCCTCCTTCCACAAACCAGCTATTGGTTAGTCTACAAGATTAGCTTCTGTTTTGAGAACATAATCGTCATCATACTAATCAAACTTAGGGAATTCATCAATATAAAACACATCATCAAGCATACATGTCATATCAACAAATCTATCTTTTCCAAGATGATCTATAAAACAATCATTATCAGGTTTATGACAACTGGTATAAGAAAGAAAATATTTTGGATCAGAAACTTGTTCCTCTTCAATCAATGAGCCATGGTCTTGAACACCATACTCTTTCCTTGTGGTGATATTTTGCATCATCTCTTCCACTGCACTTACCAAAATGTCGAGCTTTACCTCTAAAGATGTTGATTCCACTAGATTTATGTTCTTCATCTCTTCTTCCTTCAACTTTGCAGTTCTAATCAACAAATTAGCCTGTACATCTACTGCATTGTTCTGCATCTCTTCAAGTGTTGCAGGGTTCCTTTCCCTCAGCTGAAACTCCATTTTCATATCATAGGCTTCCGGGTAGTGTAAGAGAGCGGATCCAGGAGGAGGCCTTATATTAACCGGCATCGAAAAATAGACTTGGTTAAATCTGGTAGAAAATTGTTGTACTGTCTCCCATGGCAGTCTTTTCAGCTGGTTATACTCTTCTATAATCAAGAAAGGGTTTTGTCTAACCACCTACTTGTCGAGGAAATTTTTGACGAACTATTGTAGATCTGAGAT
This sequence comes from Pinus taeda, assembly GCA_000404065.3. NCBI lineage: Eukaryota > Viridiplantae > Streptophyta > Pinopsida > Pinales > Pinaceae > Pinus > Pinus taeda. Next base: position 18,241 of record APFE030332857.1, read on the forward strand.
GCTTGCATCAGGCAGGGTTTTGAACCAACTCTTGACTTTGCCTTGTAAAGAAAGAGCAAAAGGCCTAAAACTAACATCTTCCTCATCAACTTCAAAAAGGTCAAGAAAAGACTCAAAATTCAATACATGTCTCTCAGCAGTGATGTTGTCGCGTTCACCATCAAATCTTGGTAGATAGAGGTAATGATTTTTAGGGAAAGCTTGGGATATAGGAGGTAAAATCAGAGGCTTGTATCTATCTAGAATTTTACAAGGTAGTGGGGTATGTACAGAAGTTGTAGAATCAGTCTTGGTCTCTTTAGGCTCATCATTTTGAAGATGGTCATCACAAGATTCGGAAAAAGGGTCATGATCAAGATCAAAGGCATGCGAATATTTCGCAATCTTCAAAGGGAAAGAATCAAATGTAGGTCTGGGATCTTTTCTTGAACACAGTATACTTTGTAAAACCTTGTTGACATTCTCAGGAAAAGAGAAAAAATAATTTATAACAAAGAACATAATGTCTTGGATGAAATTCCAACTTGAATACCTAGTCTTTCTATATTGTCCTTTCATGTTTCTGCTGGTCAGTTTCATTCTCTAGTGGAGTCCTTGGATCTGATCTTGAAACAGATTTAGAGTTGCCAGGGGAATGATTTCAGCCTTGTTCTATCTGATCATTGTCCACCATCAACAATCAGATTTGAACTTGATACATTTTGTTGAGGAAGATAAAACTATGTTCCCCAGTATGGGCGCCACTATGTTAGTGCCTAGATTGACCTTAGGTTGAAGGAAGGCAGGTCTAGGGTAACATCAAACAACGCTTAACCTGGTAGCTATACCTACTAGGTCGGTAGAGGGCTCTCTCCTTTTCAATCTCAATTAGAATATCGAAACTAGGGCTTGAGATGACTGAAATGAAATGCTTATTTTAGGCTATGTATATTACGTCAAAGGATTTTGTTTGATTTTGATGGTTGGTTGCTCGATCAAATCAAGAAGGCAGCTTTGGGTCCGAGAAATCAACTCAGATTTGTAGGATGTTCTGTGGGGAGAGGTAGGTAGGTGTTTCGGCACTTTTAATAGAGTGTGATGGTAAGTCTAAGACCAGTGAGGAGTTGGAGAGGGCATGCAAAGTTCATGAGTCCTCTTCAAATAGCAGAAAACATTAAAAACTAAATGTGTTCTCAAGGCAAAGCACTGAATATCAATGGATTCCACCTATCCATCTGGATTCATTTAGTTATGTAGAAAGAAATAGATGCTGGCACATATACACATAAGAGAAAATAAATAAGGAAGGAAGAAACAATGCCAAGACACATTACCACAAGAATCCCACAAAATGCTGCAAAACACTGGTTCATTTCCTTGCCAAACTACAGAAATGATTTACAATGAAGCTCAAAACATCCATAAGTGATCTGATAATCACCCTATGAGTGAATTCAACTAAAGATTTATTGTTTAAAAGTATTACAAACTCATGTGTTGGTGTGTGTTTTGTGTTATTGAAGCAACAGATCGATCAGATTACCAATACATAGACAATAAAATGGAAAGACAACAAAGAAATACAGTAAGAAAACACAAAGACACAAGAATTTTAATAAGGAGTTCACCCTATTCTCCGGGGTTACGTCTCTGGTCCAGCTTCAGTGGTGGCCTTATGTTAATGTGCCTTTAAGCAGAGAATTACAATGCAGGGACTCAATATGACTCCTCCTGAAGCAGGTTTTCTTAGCAGGGTGGTTCTTGGATTCACCAAGCCACTGGAGTACATAGACTCTTCTTCTTTCTACCAGCTCTGTGACCTTCTGGTCTACAGTGGCAAGAGCCCAATGTGGTGCTCAGCCCGGACAAATCCTCTATGGGATGGTTTGAATTTCTCAAGCTCTGGTGCTCGATGTTGTCATTGGTCAGCTCGACCCTCTGTCTCTTCCTGCTTTTTCTTTACTGCTTTCTTTCTCTATCTATTCTGTCCTCCTCTCAGGATTCTGGTCTTTCTCTGTCTCTCCGACTTCACTGTGTATTATGTCTTTATTCATGGCTTCTAGCCATTCAATCCAATGCCCATTCAGATCCTCTTCCACCTCTGTCAATTCACCTTCTACAGTTGCACTTGGAGTTCCCTGTTCGGCATCAGCATGAACACTGAGGGAGTGGCCACATGTCCTCCACTAAACGGCGCCAACCTACTTCGTCGGTTCATTTCATCAGTTACTTCGTGGATGAAGTCTTTCCTCCACCATGGTGGTCAAATAGATTCCAAATCCTTCTAAAACGTGGCATATTCCTTTGTCGATTCCACTTCCTCCATCGTGTTTGATCTCAGTTGTCCAATCTGGGGCCTCCAGATTTGATGCCATATGCACATCCCACACGGCTGACTTGCTCGACCAATAATGTGTGATTAACGACAGTTTTCTCTCACCTCCGCTTGCCACGCATCGATCATTGAGTGGGATCGCTCTCTCGTCCAAAACTGTTTACTATTTGAGGGCGCCCCAATCAGTACCACCGGTTTCTAGAGCGTAGGTCCCACCTTGTACGTTTAGCATCTTTTGCCTTTTCTACCCGCAGTTCTCTAGTTCACCATGCATTCGTGTGGTCGAGCTTCCCCCACTTTGGCCTTGTTTCCCTAGCGATGCGTGATTAGCACTATCACGCATCAAAATCCACCTTCTTTTCCTGATCTGAGGCTCCCAGAGGCTATTTTGATCTCTCGTGTAGTCTCAATGGTCCTCAGTTAGCGCGCTTTGACCGAGGTCTTCGTCATTCCATGTTGGCTTCTTTTGCCACTGGTTCAGGGGTGTTTTTGATCAGGGTTTTGAATTCTTTAGAGATTATCTGAACCTGATAAAATCATGGTTCTTTGACAGTATTCTATGGATCCAATTCAGATCATGGCCTTCCCACTGAAAAATATTTTGGACCACCAAAAATTGGTTTTCCTTGAAGCATCGACTAAGTGAGGGTATTGCTTTCTCACTTGTCTAATCTCAATCCACTTTGCACTACTCGGCTTCGAACCTTTGAGTCCAATTCTAAGGTACTCAACATCTCCTCTGTGCATCATCCTCACCTTCCTGTCCAAGACTATGGCTTCCTGCAATTCATTAAGATATTCAGATAGCAGGTCATCGATAGAAGGCAATTGAATTTGCTCTTCAGGATCCTCAATTAGAGAAAGTTCAAACAATCTCAAGCAATCTGCAGTTATGACTGAGTAGATGTTCATGTAAGCTGGTAGATCAAGGCGGAAAGAATTTTCACCAGTCTTCTCAGGTATCCTAAAAGGTCCATACCTGATAGGCTTTAGCTTTTTACCTTCACCTTGCATCCTGTCCTTGTTGATATACAGCTAGACTTGGTCTTCGACATGAAAACTATGCTCCATTTGATACTTGTCATGCCTAGCCTTGTATTTTGTGTGCCCTTTTCTGGTTGCTCTTGTACTGCCTAGTGGATCTCCTGGATCTGTTCAATGAACCTAGTTGCCTTGTCCACATCACTGTGTCCATCAACCATGGTATCTCTACCAAAGAAAAAATCCAAAGGTGACCTTGGTATGAAACTAAAACAGGTCTCAAAAGGAGATATTTGTGTAGAAGAGTGTTTGGCTCTATTGTAAACATGCTGCACATAACACAAGTGTTCATCCCAAAACTTAGGATGTTTGCTGCAATATCCCCTGAGTAACTGGATCACTATCATGTTAACTACTTCTATCTAGCCATCAGTTTGTGGATGAAATGTTGTGCTTTTCTTCAGTTGGGTGTTCATCAGTTCCCACAGACTTGACCAAAACTTCCCTACAAATCG
>APFE030332861.1:0-38911 GCA_000404065.3 Pinus taeda
TTTTCTTAATCATAGTTTGAAGTGGTAAAATAATTTGAGAAAAATCTGGAACGAATCTTTTTACAAAATTAATTTGGCCTAAGAATGACTGCATGGATTTATTATTATGAGGAAAAGGGATTTCAGAAATTTCCTTAATCCTATCTGGATCGATATAGATGCCATCTTTAGATACAATAAAGCCTAGGAGCTTACCTTGATCAAGAGCGAAGAAAGATTTCTTAGGGTTTAGAGAGATACCGTATTTCTTACAGCATTGGAAGATCTGATTCAAATCATGCAAGTGGTTGGCTCTCTCTTTTGAAAACACAGTGATGTCATCTAGATAGACAACTATTGTTCTATTAATTAACCCTTTGAAAGCGATGTCCATCGCTCTTTGGAAAGTGGCTCCTGCATTAATAAGTCCAAAAGGCATTTTCTGATAAGCATATGTTCCCCACTTTATTCTAAAGGTGGTTTTGAGTCGGTCATCTGGGTGAACCAGAATTTGATTATACCCTGAAAATCCGTCCAAGAAGGAAATTAACTCTGAACCAGCCACTGATTGGAGTATCTGCTCCATAGTGGGTAATGGGAAATTATCTTTTAGACTTGCCTTATTTAAATTCCTGAAATCAATACAAATTCTTATGTCGCCATTCTTCTTTCTGACTGGTACCATATTGGAGACCCAATTCGAGTGTCGTACGGGAAAAATAATCTTAGCTTTTAAGAGTTTGTTGAGTTCAGATTTAATCTGACCCTCTAGGTTTGGATGTATTTTTCTCAATTTTTGTTGAATTGGTTTCTGCTCGGGAAGAATTGGGATAGTGTGCTGAATAATAGACGTGTCATATGTTTTTAGATCATCATATCTCCAAGCGAACACATGTTTATTTTTTCGTAACAAACTAATAAATGCTTCCTTTTCCTCTATAGAAAGTCCCAATCCTAGATTAATATTTTGAGGATTTTGTTCGGTGCCAAGGTTTATTAATTCAAACCTTAAGGTAGAGCTCTGAAGTTTTGTATTAGATACAGGTTTGAACCTGTCTTTGATATCGTAAAGGTCTTCAAGCTTCACTACGCGCTTAGGGATTGAGTTTTCCTCATGTTTACCTTGTATTTGAGTATCGTGCTCATCTTCCTCAATGATTTGATTGTCATAGGATTTTTCAGAGGTCAGAAATTGTAAAAATCTTCATCGTGGTTAAACACTCTCCAATTGGTTACATTATCTGGTATGGATGGCCTAAAAAGTAATTCTACTGAAAACCTATCTGGACTATAGTCTTCGAAGGGAGCAGCTTGGAAGTGACATTGGCCAGCAAATCAGCTGCGGAGTTTTGCGCCCTGGGTATGGAAGATATATTGAATGCTAGGAAATGTGAGGTGAGTTGTTGTACTAGCGATTGATAATGCTTAAGATGGTTCGAAAGATAATGGATTGTATTCCTTACCTGCTTAAACAATTATTTCATAGTCGCCAAAGACCTTTAAGTACTGAACTTTGAGGCCGATTTATTTATATAGTCCTTGGACAAGTGCTTCGTACTCGACTGTGTTATTAGTGCATTCAAATTCTAATCTACAGGACAGCATTGTTTTTTCTCCTTGTGGGCTGACCAGAATGCATCCTGCTCCTGATCCTTCGCTGGACTTAGATCCATCAAAATAAAAGACGCAAAATAATGAATTAATCTAACAAAGTTTTTGTTCAAACATTCTCAGTAAGCATTAAGATTAGACTTAACGGTCTTGTGAAAAGTTTTTCGATCTGAGATGGCGAAATTGTCAAACTAAAGAAAGGGATGCTGGGCAATAATCCGAAATGACTCTGAAGAATAGTCCTAGGAATATTATTGTTGAACGCGACGCTGGTTTTCTTTTTATTCAAATTCTGTAAACAGTAGGGTCATATGTTTCTCTCGATCAATCTTTAATTTGATTGGGCTTGCCCTTATAGGGGGAGCCAACATATGTGACCAATCGGTGGAGATATACCCATGGAGTTTTTTCTGCAATCCAACTTAAAATTATCCATAAAATTCAGGTAATCGACGATTAGAATACGAATCCTTTTGGACATTCTTGGATCTGCTGATAACCTGATTGTTTACAAAGGAGTTTATTTCCTAGGACTTGAACTTTAGTTCTATCTAACTGCAACGATGTGAATAGAAGACTTCTGGGGTTCTATATTCAGTTTAGAGCAAACTGAAGCAGGCATTATATTGGAAGATGCTCCAGAATCAATCAAGCAGTTGTGCAGATTTCGATTATAAATTTCATAAGTCAGGAGGAAAGGAGGGGTATGGGAGTTTGATCTATCTCCAATCAGAATTGTGTTGGTTGCCTCAACTCTACCTGCAGGGGGTTGTCCTGAGTCACTTGCAGCTTTAGTGGTGGGAAGAGGGGAAGAAGGGACAACGTTAAATTCTTTGAGTAGTAATTTCTGCTGATGTTTTAATTTACTAAGTTCAAACATGGTGATGTTTGCCTTAGTTTTCTTCATGTCATCGACAATGTTGTAATCCATCGAATCGGAAATTACTAAAGTTTTAGATGGTGAAGGTGTAGTAGAAGATGATGGCTGATTGTTAGATACTGTTGCGGCTGGTTTTCTAACGGGTACATTTTCCTTTACAGTATTGGTTCCGACACTCCTTTTCTTAGGATTAGCTTGGACAGTTTCGGGAGCACCTTTACTCCTTGTAGTGACAGGAAAGGCTTCTTGTTCGGCATCAGTATCAGAATTAGGGAGTATAAAGTCCCACATTCCATGACATTCAACTACTTCCTCTTCTTCTCCTTCGGATGGTATAACTGTTTCTTCCTCTTCTTCTTCCTCAGGATCCGAGTCTGCATATGATATAACATTAGGGGGTTTAGACTCGGGTTTCTTGAAATTCCTATATGGTTTCTTCGTTGAGGATTCTGATACTTGTTTCTTGATTTCAACCATTTCGTTCGACATAGTTTTAAGGACTTTTTGAAGGCCCTCCATGTCATATGGATCCTTAGTGTTCTTTTTCTTAGAGTCGTCTTTAAAGGACACTTTTTTAGATTTTCTTTCTTCCAAGGCAGTTTTCTCTTCTAAGGCGATTACACTTTTTTCTACTGCGAGTGCTTCCTTCATATTCTCGGCTAATGTGGGCTGTTTGGCCCTATCAACGAATATAGCAATGTTTGAAGGCAAAGCGGTGATATACCACTCGCTTCTAACTTGTTCGCTTGGTTTATCATCAGTGGGGATCTTATTCAAGAGTTTGTTAAATCTGGAGTTGAACTCCTTGATAGGTTCTCTTGATTCGATCCTTAAATTTGAAAGATCATGGACAAGTGTAGCTAAGGATCTGTCATCACTGTATTTGGTGAGAAACTATTCCTGGAAGATATTCCAACTTGTGATGGATCCAGAAGGTAAGGAAAAATACCAAGACCCTGCAGATCCTTGTAGTGAATAGGGAAACAATCTTACTACCACATCTTCTTCAGTGACTCCCTTTAGATTGACTGACAGCATAAAATTGATAATATGTTCTTCTGCAGAAGTTCCAGCATCTGGATTGAATTTGGGTAACCATTTTTCGGGGTAATCGGGTAAAGGATGTAAAGGTGCAGGCATGGTAACCGCACCAGGATTTCTCCATGGTCTTTGGGCCATTTTAGGATTACCAACGATTGCTTGTGGTGTTCCAGGTGCCTAAGGTGGAGGTGGAAGTATAGACTGAAAAGATTGTGATGCTTGAGATGAAGCCCCTTGGTGAACAACTATATGGAGTGGTGAAGTGGGGGTATGACTTCGCACAGGTGATGATGAAATGGAGGATGATGGGGAATGAGTTTCGCTACCAGAGCCTTCAGTGGTCTTTTTGATCCTTTTCCTTTCGGGTAAAGGAAATTCAGGTGGTTCAATACCTAGCTTTTCGCTTTGGAGTCTGGTAAGATGAGGGGGTAAGCGAAATTGCAAAGTCTGACTGCCTTGTGATACTTTAGATCTAGGAGGGGAAATTGAGAAGCCTTGAAGTTTTTGGATGATGGATTGAACTTCAGGGGACTCCGGACTTAAGTGTTCTGAAGTATGATGTAATTGAGCAGTAGTGGTTGATTCCTCTTCGTCTCATTTGGATACTGGAGATTCAGAACACGAACGAGATGTCCGAGGAGAGGCGGAGGGTGAATTACTCATTGAATGGTTTGCAGGTGTTGGCTTACTCACCATTCATAGCGGATGCCCTCCTTCTAGCGCCAGAAATGTTGAGGCCTCGGAAATCGCTGCCACAACATTGGGGGATAACCACCCAGTTCAAACCTTAGTACAACTCCTTTTCCGTTTGGAATGGTGGCTCTGACTGGAGATAACGGGACCAGTTTCCCGATAATGAAGTAAAAGGGATGGATGGGTGATGAATAGATTGCTTAAGTGATAGGCGACTAGCTTATTCTATTGACGAAAATAGGGAAATTAATACTAATCCCGGGAACAACTTATTCATTCGGAATGTCAGCGTTAAATAATCTTTATCTATTTCTAACAGGCATATAGATGACTCTGTAAAATAAATAAAGGACGTTCAATCATTCAAATATTACTTCATGTGAATAGTCACAATGAAGCGATAAATACAAATTACTGCATTCACTGTTTATATCATCGATACATATATACGATTGAAAGGGAAGCATGTGATAAACAACCAATAGTGGAATGCATAAGGAATGCTGTGAAAAACACATATATATATAAGCGATAATAGCAAGAGCGATTTAAACAAAAATTCATATAACGAAAATGAATACAGTCGCAGATAATAGTACCATGTGAGCTATAGATCAATCCGAAATATCAATCGCTATTCAAAATTCCTTCTTCAACACAGAAATGCTTTCAAACAATGACAATAGTGCACATTTGCATAAAAGACTTCCTCATCAAATTCGAGATTATTTGGTCAAGTTTCATAAAATAATATCCCTGAAGTACAATAGTGCGACTTCAGGGTTTAAGTCATATACAAAACTTTTACGACCCTTTCTAAATGCATGAAAGGGTCTATAAATACTACTAAGCTAAAAAAAAATATATGAAACAAAAATCCTACTAAATTGGTATCAGTAAATGCAGTCTATCTCTCAGGAGCGATCTGGCAGTCAGCGAAGTGATTCATGCCTCAGGTTGTTTGCCCTTAAACCTTAGCTGGCTTATCGCAAGCATTGGTTCTACTTTTGGCAGTTTGTTGAGGCACAAACTGAATTGGGCGGCGAAGGTGGCATCCTGAATGTCGGGTATAATATACCCGACAACATCAGTTATGCACTTCAAGGCGGCTCTTTGGCTGTATGGCTTGATAAAGAAGAACCAATAAGCATCCCACGTCAAACTGTTGATTCCAACGATCAATCTTGCGTTTTTCTCCAGCTCCGGATAGCATGAGTGCTCCAACATATTTGCCGCTGTTAATTGACCTGGAGTGCATTGGGAAATTATATTAGATAAATAAAGTGTATTATTTACTAATTCAACCAAATTTCCACTAATTGTCTTGCATCTGGAAATTTCTCTTTCTGCTTTCATTAGTTGCGATTGCCATTCTGTGAATAATATCTCTTTGTGCGATTCTAGAATTCTCGGTAGATTAGCTACCTGGCCTATATCGTAATCCTGCCATTCTATAAATTTTTTCAGTGTTTCTTCGGCCTGATCCAAATCGGTTCTTGCTTTTTCTACCTTTTCGCTTATAGATGCTACCAATTCGCACAATGGTTCTGCTTGTGTAATCTGTTGACATAGTAGCTTAACCTGATTAATCAATGCCTTATTTAACTGGAGCGCTTCTACTTTGAACTCATCTATCTGAGGGAGCTTTTTCATTTGCTCAATTTGAGTGGTCAATTGAGCGATTTGATTGTCTTTTACTTTCATTGTTCCCTCAGTTGATATTCTTAACTGCTCCAGTGCCACCGATAGCTCCTTTTGCCTTTGGATTGCACCTTCATCAATTCTCTAGTTTTGCTCTTGTAATTGCTTGGTCAGCTGATTATTGTTCTGTTGCTGCACTAGCAATTATTTCTCCACTTGATCTGCCCTCTGCTGAACTTCTGATAGTCTCGCCTGTAGTGAAGAGATGTCTTGGTCCTTGGTCTTTAATAAACTGCTTACCTCTGATGCTTTATCAATGGTTGCCGCTGAATATGCTCCAGCGAATTGCGATAGCTTGGTTAAGTCATCGGAGGGGTCGAATTCCTCTTTCCATACAACATTGCCCGTTACTGTTAATTCAGGGAATGGGGAAGGTTGATCAGCTCTTCTCCTTTTCCTCTGTTGCTTTACAACAGCTTTATGCTTAGGGCTATAAAATACATCTAAAGGGGGGATCTCTTCAAATTGCAAAACGATCTCTCCCGTTGGATCTTTAGGAATTATCTCTGGTTCTTTTGTTTTGGGTAGGCCACTGGTTTTGCTCGCAACCGGTTTCGATTTCGTTTCTTGTGTGTCACCTTCTTTAGAAACCTCATCATCTTTCGAGCACTCTAGGTTATCGATAATTGTACCGAATTGCTTCCATTGCTGAAGCAAATTTGGATCAACTAACATAGCATTATTATTCTTAGAGCTTCTCTCTTCTTGGGTCTTTGCCTGGGTTTCTTCTTCTCGCTGCACATTTTCCTGGGTCACCTCCTGCCTCTGGCTATGCGCTTCCTCCTGCTGCTTTGATATAGTAGGATGTGGCGTATTATCTCGCTGCTCAGACTCGCTTGACCTGGTTTTTGTCGGAATAGTCGCTAACAGGTCTAGAGGCAGAGTTTGCAACCTCTGTTCTCTAATTCTGTTAAATTCGACTAGCCCTTCATCATTATACACATTTCTAGAAAGCGACTTGACTTGATACAATGATTCGGCCGATGCAAACAAATCTTCGAACTTGTCTTCCTTGTGCTCGACCTTGGCCAATTTGGCTTGGTTGAGCGCATTATAAGCGATCTTCCTTGGATCGTACTGCCTACTTGGCAGCGTAGCCAGAGTAAGCAAATTCATTTTCCCAGCTTTCTTCTCTACATGCTTGATGTCATGCAGGGTATACATTCCAATTCGTAATGGAAAAGAAGGCCAAACATGTTTTTTAGCTCTTTTGAGGGTCTAGGTAACCCCTTCAGTACTGATTTGATAAGCTACTTCCCTGGCAAGTAGCTTATCGGGGATGTAAAGTGGTAGCACATGTGGCCTGGCCTGACAGCCAAAAACTCTGATGTAGGTGAATTTCTCCTCCCCAAACCAACTTGCTACTGCAGTCAAATCTACTCCTACTTGCTTAGAAATTTTCGAGGCAGGCTTATTAAAAATGGAATAATGAATTGGCAACATAAAACCGTTGCAGATTTGGTATAGGTGGTGCTTATAACCAGTCTTCCATAGTTTTTGATAGTATATGTGAATGGGTGTGGGGTATTGCGACGTCCACCTCCATCCCAGCACATGAAACTCAGAATTAAAACACAACACATCCATAACATAGGCACTATAATAAAATGGCAGAATAACCCTCTCTGTGACACGATAGTCAGACCTGAAATCGAGGATGGCTTTGGCTAACTTGATCGATAATATGACCGCCCAATCCATAATTTCTCCACTAGATGCTGCCTCCATGAGGGGAACCATTTCTATGGTGAAATTGGCAGAGTCATGCAATCCCCATAGCCTACACATCATAATTCTAGCATAACAGTAAGGAGAACATAGGGAGTTAACTGAATACTTACCTGAGGTTTCATGCTTGTGTTTTTCTGGATTCTGTATCCAGCCTCGAATTGGTTCAGACTCGGTCTTGTTCTTTGCTTGAAATTTCTCCAAAAAAGCAGCATTATATTTCTTCTCTTCTTGCGGCAGGTGATACATTAGCCTTAGGTCTTCGGCTAGAAACGAACCGAAAATCCTCCCTTCCGCAGCGTTAAACAGTCTGTTGATAATTGGGAGCTCTTGGATTGCCCACCTTACCACATCCGTGTAAGGAAGAATCTGCTCCCGAGCCGCTATTCTGTGTAGAAAGGAGTCGGCCAAGTGTTTTAAATTGGCATCAAATTTGCTGGTATTATCACATGAAATTTCTATTCCGGTCACCTTTGGCCCTTCTGCTTCAATTAAATTATAAGTCCCTTGCCAAGTGGTCCTGGTGAGTCCTAAGCATGTTGTATCTGATATAAGCCCTTTGTTCTTTCCACTTGGATCAGCGACAGCTTGCCCTGCGGCTGGCAGAGCAGTAGGCATTGTAGTCTTCTTGGATTTCTTTCCCATTCCACTTTCTTCTGTTTCTATGGAAGAATTATGCACAGAGTGAAAGATAGGCGTAACACAGGCAACAATAACATAAATTGAACAGAATGAAATACATATATCTAGGTGCATTTATAGTGATCAATCGACTTAAGGTGGCCTTAGGATCAAATCCGTGGATAGATCTCAAGCCTGTTATTCTCATTAAATGGTCGTTACGGCCTGTCAATCTCATTAATTCCAGGTTCTTCGATGGCTGAATGATTTATTTGAAGCATGCTTTGGGTGATTTGGCGGTTTGAACGCGGATGAGCGACTTTCCAAAGGATATGGCCTTAATTACGAATAAATCATATTAAACTGCCTTTATGACTGTTACTTTGAAAACTGCGCTTTTTAACCCTTTACGCAATCGGGCATCGGGGAAATGCTAAGTTATTGCATTGGTTTTGTTTGGAATCCCCGATCGCCGATAGCGATATCACATCGCGTTGGGCATAGCTGGTAGGGCCGCTTATGATGAGGGCATGGTAAGTCGCCGATCGCCGATAGCGATATCGCATCGCATCGGGTGAGGGGAGGCTTCTTTGCACTATAAGTGTTATCGCCAATTGCCGATTGCCGATTTCGCATCGCATCAAAGCAAGGGTCGTTACTCATGTTACTTTATGCTTTGTCGATATCCGATTGCGATTTCGCATCGGTGAAAACCTAGATGTCCCTTAAGTTGTGCTTTCTTTGTCATTGCGATATGCGATCTTGCGATCGCTTTATCGCAATGATAAAGATAAATCGCTTTATATTTGGATTTTTTATTGGTTTTATTTAAAAAGGTCTTTTAATAATGTTTCCTTTTATTCGAGCCTTTTTTGAAATAGAACTCTAAATTGATACCAATTTGGAACAAAAATTAAAAGGGACCCATTTCACACTATAATTTTGGAATTTTAATGATATGAAATGGGGGGTTGTTGTATGGCACAACAGGACCCAAGTCTTGCTCATGTCAAAATGGTAGAATTTGGTCCATCTAAAACCTTGAAGATCAACCCCTCTCTTAACCAACCAAGAAGAGAAGTTGTGCAACATGTTGAAATAACACTTAGATGCCTTTGCTTGGAGCTATAAAGAAATGAAGGGAGTGCATCCTTCAGTGTGTACTCATCACATCTACATCAAGGAAGGATGAAGAAATGTGTGCCGACCTCAAAGGAGAATGAACCCAACCCTCAAATACATAGTAAGTAGAAGTTGTTGGATGCAAGGTTCATCTACGCCATCTTAGATAGTGAGTGGGTATCCCCTCTATTTTTGGTCCCAAAGAAGAATGGAAAGTGGAGGATCTGTCTGGATTACAGAGAGCTGAACAAAGCCACTAAAAAAGACCAGTTCCCTTTACCTTTCATTGATCCGGTCTTGGATGGTCTTGCAGGGAAGAATTTCCTCTCTTTCCTATATGGATTTAGTAGTTTCAATCAGATCCAGATCAGCCCAGAGGACCAAGATAAAACTACATTCACTTGTCCTTGGGGTACCTTTGCTTATAGGGTCCTTCCTTTCGGAATTCCCCTACCACTTTTCAAAGGGAAGATCTGAGCATATTTATTGAGCTTGTCCATGACTTTGTAGAGATATACATGGATGATTTCACTCCCTATGGGTGTGACTTCCTAGAGGCTCTCTCTAACTTGAGGAAAGTACTAAATAAATGCATTGAAATGAACCTCTCACTTAGTCCTTATAAGTGTGAATTCTTGATGAATGCGGGGGTTGTCCTTGGCTATTCAATATCATAGGAGGGAATATAAGTGGACCCAAACAAAATTTCCATCATAAAAAGGGTCCCTATTCCTCAAAATCAGAGGGATGTTAGGATCTTCTTGGGCTTAGCTGGATATTATAGGACGTTTAACTACTGCACCCATACTTAGAGGCCCAAATTGGGCTCTTCCTTTTCACATTCATGATGATGCATCTGACGAAGTTGTAGGAGCAGCTCTTGGCCAGATAGATGACAAGTTGCTTTATGCCATTTACTTCATTAGAAACAATTTGTCTAAGGCTGAATTGAATTACACTGTAACTGAGAAGGAACTCCTAGATGTTGTCCACTCTTTGAACAAGTTTAGACACTACATCACTGGATATAAAACTCTTGTGCATATTGACCATGCAACTCTCAAGTACTTAATGAACAAGCTAGATGTGAATTCTAGAATTATTAGATGGTTGCTTCTATTACATCAGTTTGATTTAACTATCATTGATAAGTTGGGTAAAGAAAATGTAGTTGCATATTTTTTGTCTAGACTTGCTTTGCCTACAAGTCATGAAGAGATGGTTGATGATACGCTACCAGATGAGCACTTATTTTCTATTTCAGATCTCTCTCCATGATGTTTTGATATAGCCAACTACCTAGTTGCTGCAGAATTCCCTCCAAATTTGTCATCTAGGGAGAAGAGCAGGATTGTAAGGAAGAGTGCCCTTTTCACTTGGATTGGGGAAAATCTTCAAGTTGGGACCAGATCAAATCTTGAGGATATGTGTCAGGGAATAACAAGTCTTTGACATCCTCTCAGCCTGTCATGATGGGCCTTGTGGAGGTCACTTTGATGCCAAGAGGATAGCTTTCAAGGTACTACAAGTTGGCTACTACTGGCCCACTCTCCACCAGGATGCAAGAAGATACACCAGTCGATGTGATCAGTGCCAGAGGATGGGGAAACTTGATCCCAAGGATGAAATCCCCTTGCAACCTCAGGTGGCTTTAGATCCATTTGACAAGTGGGGCATGGATTTCATTAGGCCAATGGATCCACCATCAGGGCAGAAAAAGTACATCATTGTATGCATTGATTATTTGAAACAGTGGGCTGAGACAAAGGCTGTCAAGGTAGCAACAAAGGAGAAAGTGGTTGAGTTCTTAAGGGAGAATGTGTTATACAAATTTGGGTACTCCAGAGAGCCAGTCATCAATGAGGGAGCCCAATTCACAACACATATGATCGAGAATTTGATAACGCAACATCATATCAAAAACAAAAAATCTATTACCTATCATCCTCAAGCCAATGGACAAGTAGAGGTCACCAATAGGGAATTAGAAGGCATCCTCACCAAAGTTGAAGAAACATAAAGGATTGGGGAGACAGATTAGTGGAGTCCACTTGGGCCTATAATACAACTTGTAAGACAACTACTGGTTTTACCCCTTATGACTTTGTCTATGGAAAGAAGGATTTTCTCTCCATTGAGTTCTAATATAATACTTTGAGAATGGCAGCACAATTGGATTTAGATGTTACAAAGGCATAATAAGAGAGGCTGCTCCAACTAAATGGATTGGATGAATTCAAAATACAGACCCTCCTACATATTGAAGTTATCCAATTGTAGAGGAAGGTTTGGCATGATAGGAACATTCAGGACAAGGTTTTTCAAGAAGGGGATTGGGCCTTGCTATATGACTTTAGGTTTAAGTACTTCAAAGGAAAATTGATGACAGGGTGGTTAGGCCCATACCTGATAGAGAAATTCCATGAAAATGGAGTTGTTCAAATCAGGACCATTGATGAGGAAGGGATTCCTTGTCAATGGCTATAGATTGAAATTATACATAAAGCCTATGTCAAAGGACGAGTTCATTAGCACCATCAACAGAGAAGTGAATGTGATTAGAAGTGTCCTAGCTTCCAAGTCACAACATGCCTAGATACTGTTTTTTTGTGGAAAAAAAACAACAATAAGAGGCCTAGATGAAAACGTCCATGAGGCATCTGAGGCCAAATATTGGGTTGAAAATCTCACTGAGGCACCCTAGGAGTGAAAAAAAAAAAAAAAAAGATCTCTAGGTGAAAACCTCCCTTGAGGCACCCAAGGTAGACATGCAGGTTGAAAACCTTCCTTGAGGCACCCAAGGAAGACATGCAGGTTGAAAACCGCTCTTGAGGTAGCCTATGTGTCCCTAAAAAAAAAGGGAGAAAAAAAACAAAGGAGAATGCCATTGCAGGGATCCAACTTATCCATTAATAATTTATGTCAATTTGCAGGTTTTGAGGACAGTGGTAAATTGTAGAGATAAAGGGACAACATGCTTAAGTTCCATACAATTTTTCCCTCCATACACTCCATACCCTCAATAAAAACCATGTCCTCACCACTCTCACCCATCCCCGAGGTTCAAAAACCCATTTTCAAGCCCTCTTTGGACTACTACAGGATGTCCTGTAACTGCTACAGGAAGATCCTGTAGCACTACAGGAAAGTCCCGAAATTCTACAGGAAAAGGATCCGATTGGGAAAATCATCATGCATGACCTATCCAAGTTTAATGAGGGTCCTCACCTTTATCCACCACTAACCCATCCTCCATGCATCCTTGATTCACAAAAATCACTATTTTTCAAAACTAACCCTAAGATTTGTCTCATCTAAAAAAAATAAAAAAACACAAAGGACATTCCTTCTATTTCCACAACCTTTCACTACTCAACCAGGGCCCTAACATCATCCTCCCACTTCCTACACTCTTTTTCATCACTCCCCTGAATTTTAAATCCCTCGAAAAAGAAAAAAATGGTTGCTACAGGATTTCTTGTAGTAGTCTGTGCCACTATTGCAATAAGTTTGAAACCTAGTTTTTCTTCCCATCAAGTTGAGGGGATGATACCATCATTCTAGAGCACCCTACCACTCCAAGAAGGACTCTACAGCAGCAACAAAAACATCTAGGATATTAACAAAGCACCTACACACATGAACAACACCAATAGTCAAATACACAGGAGTAAAGAAAGCATACACTGGAGGAAAAAAGACAACAAGGTAACTCCTTGAGTAGCAACACAGAGAACTAGCACTCTAGCATGCATTGATTGAGCACAAGGTAGGCACAGGTATGGTAACCTCTAAGCTCCTCCCTAGGTGTAAAATAATGAAAAATGAATGAATGTCTAGGTAAGGTATTTTTATACGCTGGAGGTGGCCATTTAACTTGGCCACACTTGGTTAGTGATTGAAAAGTTATTTATGAGTCATCATGCAACGTAGGAGTGCCATAGCAATAAAAATCAGTTAAGAGGGAGTGGGTGTTGATTACGGGGGACAAGAGAATGATAACTCTAGGTGGGCCAACGATTCAAATGAGGAAAACCCATACTTTTGCCAATTCATCAAAGCACTCCGAGCTTAGCCAAAAACAACATATAATGTACCAAGGCCAAAACTCTATTGCATCTTTGCTCATTTTAAGATCAACTAAGGTAATGGCGAGCCTAGGCAGCCATCGAGAGGAGTCAAATCCCACTCTATCATTTCTACAGGAGGCAGCTACATGAAGCTACATGAATCTATAGGAAGCACAAAAAATTGTTATAGGAAGCCTCCAAGGGTGTAAGAATGCTGCCAAAAGTTGAATTGGTATCCAATTATCATTATACCAAGACTTATGGTGAAAATTAAGTGGGCCCTCTCATTCTTCTGTCCATTATTTACATGTTTGTGCGCCTTGAACACTTACGGTAATAACAATCATTTTGTGCATTAAAAGAGTTTTTCTGGCTATAAAGTAGAGGGGATATACATAATTGCAATCAACTAGAGGTTTCAACCCTATGTTCCCTTTGAATTCATATCATAGCTATCATAAGAAGAAACCCTCCTACACCTAGTTGAAAATAGAGAAGAAGATGGGAGGGGAGTTCGATAGGAGAGAGGCTACATATACTAAGATAATTCACCTTCAGCCCCCTGTAGTAGATATTTTTGGGAGGCATTAGTGGTTAGGTTTCTTTCAGCTACTAAAGGATATTGTTAAGAAATTTACCCAAGAACATAAATTAATTACGCAGAATTATTGAGAGAAGCAAATATAAAAATAACCAGCAGCAACCATAAACACATAAACACACATGTTTATCTGGGAAAACCCCAAATCCGGGGAAAAACCCAATCATAATTAAATTTCATTATCCTTGGTCAAAACCCTAGCCAATACGGCCAAGTGAGCCTTCACCGCTCACCTCCAAGCCCTTGCATTACAATGAAGTCCTTCCAGCCTTTTATAGGCTCCATTACATATAATACCACGGGCAAAATACCATGGGTGCACAATAACATGTGCCACAAAACCATCACTATTTAACCTGGTCAACTTTTGATCCATCCTCTCAACAGGTGACGGGTTCAATTCTTGATCCCATCAGATTTCGCGTTTTCATGCTCGCTGAATTCATTTTTCGTGATTGCTTCCTTGATCTCGCATTTCAACTCCTGCAATGCTTTCCTCTCTGATTCCTTCAAATCAGAAACGAAGTTGCTCTACTCCTTGAATGAAGTCAGCCATGGCTCTGTTACAGGACTGCTCTCTGCAACACCATTTCCATTGGGCTAAAATAAATGCTTCATTGAAGGCATACATTCGAAGCCCAAACCCTCAACCATGGCTCTGATACCAATTGTTAAGAAATTTACCCAAGAACATAAATTAATTACGCAGAATTATTGAGAGAAGCAAATATAAAAATAACCAGCAACAACCATAAACACATAAATACACATGTTTATCCGGGAAAACCCCAAATCCGGGGAAAAACCCAATCATAATGAAATTTCATTATCCTTGGCCAAAACCCTGGCCAATCCGGCCAAGTGAGCCTTCACCGCTCACCTCCAGGCCATGCATTACAATGAAGTCCTTCCAGCCTTTTATAGGCTCCATTACATATAATACCACGGGCAGAATACCATGGGTGCACAATACCATGTGCCCCAAAACCATCACTATTTAACCTCGTCAACTTTTGACTCTATCCTGAGTCAAGTTTACCTAACAAGGATCAACAACTACAATGGATTTGGCTTGTAGGTACCGAGTTGCATGTATTCTTTCCTCACTATTTTTTATATGCATGGCATATGCATGAGGATTATTGGTCATGATCTATCACTGAACATGGAGGATTGCCTAGATTAATAGTGGATTTCCTAGCCTTGCCATTTCCTGGATAGCCATGGAGATTGTAGGTTTATTTCCTTATTTTCTTTTGGTTGGTTCTCATGTTTCCTTTATCTTGGGTTGAGTTATTAGTTCTTGTAAGCCCTGGTTGGTCAAACGCTCAGCAAGTCCTATAACAACTTGGGTTGAGTGACTAGTCCTGGAAGCCTTGGTTGAACAAACACTCTGGAAGCCCTTGGTGGGTTGATTTACTAGTCTTGGAATCCCTGATTGGACAAACACTCTGGAATCTTGGCGATAGTTGTGGGTTGAGTTTCTATTCCTGGAATCCTTGGTTGGAACAAACGCTCTGGAGCCCTGGAAGGCTTGGGTAAAGACCAATATGATGATGGTTTGTGATGTTCGACCGTGAGGTGGAATCACTGTTTGATGGGTTAAGGTGGTTGGCCTCTGGAAACCTTAGATGGTTTTGGATTGATGTGTTCTATGAGATCCCACATTCATGCTTGGAATATGGCACGATGGTGGAAGAGAGATTTGGCTAAGCCATTCTACAATCATGTGGAACATGGAAGTCTGATTCCCGGGTTTGGATTTTGCATCATCAGTATGAGGTTATTTCTCCCTGTATTTCTATGAGTATTACATTGGTTCATAGGTGGATTATATGGTTGTGATTTCCTTGGTATTTTTGTTGCTATTATGTTGGTTATGTATATTTTTTATGACAGTAGTTATGTATGGATCTCATCATGTTTTTACTTGTAAATGGATGAAAAATGTATATATGACCTAATGGATGAAATGGTAGCTAATGTGTTGAGGCATCAATGCTTCTTAGTGATTCTTAGCTAAATATAAGACCCTTATGCTTTTATTTACACCTGTAGATTACATATTTGTGATATGTTTGACAAAATGTTTGTCATGGCTAGTAGGGGTCCAGTTAAGGGCTCATTTAAATATTTTCATTTACCTCATTGTTTCCTTGTTATCATTCTGTTTTGAAGGTATCATTTAATTTGGGTAGTGACCTGGGCTCTGGCCCTGAAAAAGCGGCTCACATCCTGGGGAAACTGGCACAACACTGAGAAAACTAGTTCCTAGATGCTGGAATTCCTTGTCATGAGAGCGTCCAAAGCCTCCTAGACATTGTCAGGCCCATAGCATGGGAGCGTCTGGGGGTCAAGTGGTCTAAAACCTCAATGGGACCCAAGGACTGATTACCATAAATGTTGGGATGGTTCTTAGGGATCATGTATTTGATGTTGAAGGTCTGTATGGTGTGTTTTCGTTGGTTCCACTTCTTTAATGTGACTTAGGAGGTCAAATCATATCATGGTAACTTCTCGCCACATGTTTACCCCAATTGGTTAGTTACTTGGGTAGATATGGGAGGAGGGTGTTATAGATGCTCTAAGTGTGCAAGAGTATAATAGAATGAGATAATGAAAGGAGAGCTCCAAAATTAGATTGTCAAAATCTCAACTAACAAAAGCCAACAATTGATTCTTCGAATCCTTTTTATCATTGATGCCTCTATTTTCTTCATTTTCCTTCATTTTTCCTCTAATTCCCCTTACATGAAAATTTGTGTCTCTTTGCCTTTCTTTTCTCGTATTTTCTTCTATTTTCATAAATAAATGTCATTCATTGCCACTTTGCCTTTGCCAGATTTCCTTAGCCATAAATAAACCGAAAGTGATCCCCACTAGGATGTTTTTCCCACCATTTAGCTTGGAATACGTGTCCCATGACCTTGGTCTTGTATTGTTTTACACCGAAAATCAACCAAGGTTGTTACAAACACCTCCCCCTTGGCGGAACACTGTCCTCGGTGTTCTATGAAACCTGTAACCAACAAATCACTAAAAACAAAACATACTACCTACAAATCTTTATAACCTAGCTCATTGTAGTATTTACAATGACCACTGTTGAAAACATGACAATCATATTGTTTATTGGAGCTTTATAACCCAACTCATTACAATATTTACAATAAAAACCACATATATACTCGTGCACATTTGCTTCAACTAGCAAATAATCATATTGTCTATGGAGCTTTATAACCATGGCTCAATACCAGATTTACAATAATATACACATATACATATGCACATTCGCTGTAACCAACAAATAAAAGGATACAATGCCTGCATCAGTCAACAAGATAATTCAAAGGCTCACGCCTCAATCCTCAAAAATAGCACCGGGATTCACCTCTTTCCGAGGAAGTCCAGATTCCACCGCCAAAGTCAAACTTGTATCCAATTTCCATTGCTATAATCGTTGCTCTATTTGTTCTCTCAGTGAACAATTATCGTCTCATTGTTCTAGGGCACACTCCCAATGTGCTTTTGATTCTATTAGGAAATGCTAATGACCAAAACAAATTTATTCCCCGACCTTCCCTTCTCTACTACACAGTCCCTTGGGTAATCTGGTCACCCCTTTTTGTGTAGTCACACACCTTCGAAGTTTTTCTAGCATCCCCTTCTTTGCTACATAGTCCCTCAAGCGATCCATCCCATGGAAAGGTTTACTCGCATCGAGGTCCAACAATCAAGGCATATATCTACCTCAAAACCATTATACTGGTCATAACATGCTCATGGAAATCAATGGACACTATTGAGTACCAGTGTCCCACAATGGCCTTGCTCTTGAATGCTTTACCATTATATTGTTGCATGTTCCATTTCCTTTCATTATTGCTACTAGTTCCAACCACCCAAATCAGGCATTTTTGACCACCCAAATCGAGCATTTTCCATGTTTTCCTGCAATTATGTTTACTTCCTATCACAACAAGTCAAAATGGTTGTTTGAGAAAATCATCATGTATAAACATATCACATTTGGTTAGCTCAAAACGAAACCATCATAAATCAAAATCATAGATCACATGCAATCATCATAAATCAGAATCATAGATCACATGCATAATTAAAATTGAAATAAAATATTGATACCTATCCTTCTAATAATTATTTGTTTTTGCCTTTTTTCTTTATCCTTTCCATGCACACACTGAATTGGTTTCCAAACCCGGAAAGCACCCAGTGCCTTCTCTTCTCTTCAATCACGTACACATACACACAATGTACATCACAACACATACACGCACACACAACATACAACACCACACAAACATGACACCACACAATACATAGACCTACACCCGGTGTACCACACCATACATACACCTACACCCAGTGTACAACACAACACATACACGTACACCTAGTGTACAACACAATGAATACACATGTCATGATACAATGACTACACAATACATGTAACACAGTACCACATGTACATGACACAACATGTACGACATGTACACAATACCACATGTACAACATGTATACAACACCACATATACAACATGTACACAACACCACATGTACAACATGTACACACAGCCACATGTACAACATATACACACCACCACATGTACACATCACCACCTGCACAACATGTACATAACACCACATCTACATAGCACCACTTGCACCACATGTAAACAACTCCACATGTACAATATGTACGCAACAACACATGTACACAACACCACTTGCACAACATGTACACAACACCATATGTACACAACACCACATGTACATAGCACGACATGTACACAACACCACCTGCACAACATGTACACAACATCACAAGTACAACATGTACATAGCTCTAATTGCACAACATGTACACAACACCAGTACTACACATCCGGAGATCATACTATCTCTACCAAGCAACCCTACTTCTAGTGTCGTTCCACTATCCATGTTTGTCCCAACATGTCGCAAATCACACTGCTTTCATTCTGCTAATGTATCCTTTAACATAGCTTGTCCATGACATAAACATAGGCATAGTTGTAAGCACATAATATCAAACCATATCCACATGATACTGACCTCATAGATATGTTAGGGCTACTCTTCCCACTTTATTCCTCATTAAACTAGGAACCTTTCCATGCCATTCACCTACATAAAACAATCATTCCTCCACAATCATGATCCCTGATGACCCTTTCAAACAACGTCATACATACATACATGTATACATATATAGACATCAGCATAATCATGATCACAACATAATTACCATATATCATAAGGTCAAGGTTAAGATAACTTTGTCTATCCATGCACAACATTGAGAACGACAATTCCCAACATAGATAAGGCATCTGACGCATCAAATCCATTTACTTTACCTCTCATGTTACCCTTCTCATGATTTTCCTACCATCGTCCATTTATCCCAATGGACCTAACCAATCCAACTGATTGGCATACTCTTGCCATCAATTGTCCTTTCTCATGCACATGCTTCATCTGGGTCTTTACATTACCTTTTAGGTTTCATTCAGCTCTGCTTGAGCTCCATTAACTTTCCTCTTTCCCCAACCAATTCCCAAGACCCTCAAAATATAAAAGGAAAGAACAAGAAACAAACAAGAAGAAAACCATGAAAAACCAATAGCAATACTATACCACAAACAAAGTGGCAAGACCATGCACCAGACATAAACAAAACTTCAAATCAAGCACGAACAAATCACAAAGCACTGAAACCAAAAAAAATTCAACATACACCATGACTGAATCCCATGGGTTCCAAATGCTTCCAAGGGAAAGCTCAAACTGAGCCTTCTTCAATATTTCATGGTAGTCCCTTTTGCTAGGAAAATACCTACATCATACTATCGTAAACACATAATTTTCAATGCATAAATAAATATACGATATACCAGTTATCTTACCTTATTTTTCCAAGCACACTTCCTCGTAAGTGAACACATACATATATCATCTGTCAAGGGAATCCAATTCCTTGACGAATTCAACCATAACTTGAAACCAATTGTTATACTTATCAAATACATATTCATGCATATAGCACATATCCATATAATGGCAGACAAAATCAAGCTTAAGAAGACTTCATGTATTCATGCAAAACACTCATTCATTTGGAATTATGGTTTACAAACATAACCAAGGGAATTCTCACCCAATTCCTTTCTTTTACCTTTTTAACTTGTTGCAATTGATTCATATTAGGTGTTATCACATCACCCAACAAATTTGTAGAAATTCCTTGTAGATTCAA
Organism: Pinus taeda; assembly: GCA_000404065.3. Lineage (NCBI taxonomy): Eukaryota > Viridiplantae > Streptophyta > Pinopsida > Pinales > Pinaceae > Pinus > Pinus taeda. Next base: position 20,352 of record APFE030332861.1, read on the forward strand.
ACTTCTTATGTCATTTACTAAAACAAAAGACTTGAATCTACTCTACTGGTCAGCGGCAATAATTAATTGATCGGCAAATCACGAAGCATTCAAGAGAAAGAATTCAATCAACACATTACACAATGATTTCTTGGGGAAAACCACATCTAAAAAACCCTGCTATCCGTATATTGCATTAGTCAAAAAATTTGAGAAGATTACAATGATTTTCTCAAGCCCGAGCAACCTCTGCACTATCTCTATCTATCTCACAACTTCCTAGACAAGCCTAGGCCAATACTTAACCAATTTTCTTCTTGACCAAGTCCCTATTTCCTTGCATTGTTTCCTTGGGAATTAGCCCCTATCAATTAGGGAAATTCCTCAATTGGAATTACACAATCCATCATAGGCCTTCCTCTGACTGCATGCACCACCTACACAATTTGGATGATTATACAACTGATAGTACACTACCACTTAACTCCAATCGCAACTGGGTAACTCTCAGATCTAAAATGCATGAGTTATTTATGGTTGAATCATTAGTTAACTAGTTGAACACATGAAGCAACACCCCACTGTCTGACCTGCTACTAGTTAATCCATTAGTTGGAACTATTTTAACTGACTTTAACTCAATTAAACTGAATTAATTACTTACAACTCAAAATAAACTCAACTAGGGCTCCTATAAAGTAGGAGACACTCTACATGACTCAAGTTAGGCCCTCAACTCAAATTAACTGAGTCAACTAAGTCAAATTTACTTAGTTAACTCATACATGTTATCTTATGACTTGGAATTACAAATTTTCTCCTAATTTAATTCAAGGGAAAATGAAATCAGGATTTTTCTTGTTGAATTTTCAACACTCCCTCTCAACAAGAAAGGGATTATTAGATACCCCAATCCTACCTCTATGGAACTCGATATTTTCCTCTTGAAAGTGCCTTATTCAAGATGTCTGCATCTTATTCTTTTGTAATAATGTACTCTAGCAACATGATTCTCCTTTACACACAATCTCGTACATGGTGATACCAGATTTTGATATGCTTGGACTGATCATGAAAAAATGGATTCTCAGAGAGTTTGATACAACTCTAATTGTCAAGGTAAATCACTATAGGATCTAAATGTTGACCAAATAAACCAACAAGGATCTTCCTCATCTAAATAGCCTCACAAGTTTCTTAACTAGTAGCCATGTACTCTGCTTCTGCTGAACTGAGTGCAACTGATCTCTACTTCCTACTGTACCAAGAAACTATTGCTGACCCAATACTGAAGATTCCCCTGATGTGCTCTTCCTATTTGATGGACTCCCAGCCCAATCTTCATCTGTGAAGCTTTGCAGCTTCACTCCCTTTGTCTGTCTATACCAAAGACCAAGCTGAGTGGTGCCTGTAAGGTATCTCAACACATTTTTAGTTGCCTTCCAATACAATTTGGTTGGATTAACCATTGCTGGAATAAGTTGGTTAAGTGCAAAAAACATGTCTGGTCATGTGTTCACCAAGTACATAAGTGAACCCACAAGTTACCTGTAAATAGTAGCCTCCACTACTTCACTTGAAGTAACATCTTCATTCCTCCAATTCCCTGCTAGATGAGTCTCCATGGGTTTGTTTCTCTCCATGTGGAACTTCTTAAGTATCTCATTGGCATACTTTCCCTAAGGGACAAAACATTCCCCATCTCCTTGCCATACTTCCATACCAAGGAAATAATGCATGAGCCCCAAGTCCTTCATCTCGAATTCTCTTGCAAGACCCTCTTTGCAAGGTTTGACCAGCTTCTCATCACCTATTAGAATTAAATCATCGACATATAATACTATAATCAATAATTTACCTTCAACCACAATATGGTAAAGGTTTTCATCTGCTTCACTTTTGGTGAAGCCCAACCTGGTGAAATATTTGTCGATCCTGGTGTACCAAGCACGGGGTGCTTGTTTCAATCCATACATTGCTCGCTTGAGTCTACACACATGTGACTCTCTGTTGAAGGTCTCAAATCCTTCCGACAGTTTTATGTACACCTCTTCCTCAATCACTCAGCTGAGAAAGGTTGTCTTCACATCCATCTGATGTATTTTCCAATCCAATTGTGTTGAAAGTGCTAGAATAGATTTGATTGAAGAGTACCTTGCTACTAGAGCAATGGTCTCCTCATAATAAGTTCCCTCCACCTGAGAGAACCCCTTGGCCAAAAATATGACCTTGTGTTTCGTAACACTCCCATATACTACTTGCTTCACCTTGTAGATCCACCTGGAACCTATCATTGACTTGTCCTCTGGCCTTGGGACAACTTCCCAAGAATTTTTCTTGATAATGGAGTCATACTCCTCTACCATGGAATCAACCCATACTGGTTGTTGCACTACTTCCTCGAATGAGGATGGCTTAGTCTCTACACTCTCACTCATTAGAGCCATGTAGCCAGTGTACCGATCTGGTGACCTCCTTTGCCTAGGCTGTAATGTGGGTGCTCCCACATTTTCTCTAGCATCAAGCATCAAATTTTCAGCTTCTTTGGTGCAATTCCTTCCATCTCTGGATGTATTTGCATGAGTGGGTGCTTCTACTTTCTGATGCTCTGCATGTGGTTGCTCCACATCATCCCGAGGTTCTTCCTTTGGATCCAAAATATTCTCATTTGCATGTAATTGAATCTCCCTCTCAAGGGAACATCTAATGGCCTTCTCTTCATCGAACTTCACATCTCTACAAACCACTGTCATCCTGTGAAATGACATGTACACTCGATAGTTGTGAGGTGTATCAGTTTACCCCAAAAATATGCCCAACTCAGTTGTCAGCTCTATATTTTCCCTTACATCCTTTGTTACATGACAGTAAATTGATGAACCAAAGATCTTGAAGTGTGACACATCTGGTTTCTTCCCTAAAAAATCTTCTTTTGGTGTACTCGTCCTGAGAATTCAATGAGGACTCATGTTTTGCACATATACTTTTGTGTTGCATGCATCAGTCCACAAGTGCAATGGTAGGCCTTGATCATTTAACATCGCTCATGCAACTCCCATAATACTTATATTCTTCCTTTCAGACACCACATTCTATTGTGGGTTATAGGGTGCTATTAAATCCCATCGAATGCCTTATGATTCACATAAGTTCTTGAATTCATTCAACAATATTCTCCAAAATTATTGCTCCTGAGAGCCTTCACTTTCCTGCCAATGTCTTTCTGTCTTTCTCAACAAGTGCTTTAAATTCACAAAATTTAGAGAACGTCTGATCTTTCTTCTACATGAAGAAAATCCAACACTTATGTGACAAATCATCAACAAATATCACATAATACATGTGCTTTGCTGTGGAGGCTGTCGAGAACGGTCCACACACATCTGAGTGAACTATTTCAAGGATCGCTTGCGCTCAATAGTCCTTATCACGAATGGTGGATTTGATATACTTCCCCAATGTACACCCTTTACATGTATCTCACTGCTCTATTGCACCCTTGGGAAGCCATGTAGAAATATTTTGCATGATCTTCAAGGCTCCATGGTGCAAATGGCCCAATATTTTATGCCATAATTGATGGATATATTGGCTTTGCACCTTCTCTGCTTTAGTGCTCAATGTTGCACAATCTTCTACATCTAATTTGTAAAGGTTATTCACTCGAACCTTGATCCGCTTCACTTGTCCTGTGGCTATGTGATGAAGGAAAGCCTTCACATCATAGCCACGGTCTTCCAACATAGCAATTGAAACTAAATTCTTCTTCAAACCCGGAACATACATGACATATTTTAATGTGAGAGGAGAATGAGACTTCCTATGAAAAGTAACAGTACCAATGTTAGTTGCGCTATACCTTCCATCATCTCCCATCTCGATGTGCATCTGGAGGTTCTTCTCCTCCAAGTCACTAAAAAATTATTTGTTTCCCGTCATATGGAATGAGGCTCCATTATCTAGATAACACACACTACCCATCACCGATGACACCGTGCATGCAAAGAGGGTGAAATCCAACTCGAATTATGAAGCTAAAGCTTCACTTGTCGCTCCTCTTGAGGGCTTCTTGTCGGCCTTCTTGTGTGGACACTTTGTGGCATAGTGTCCCTACTCATGATAGTGAAAACATTTAATCTTCGACAAGTCCTTATTCTTACCGCCTTGACTGGAATCCCCTCTGGATTGGGATTTCTTCCATTTCCCTTTATTTTCCTTTCAAGCCAAGGAAAAATTCTCCTCATCATCATGCTTGGATGAGGTTCCATCTCTGGTGCTCCGCCTTATCTCTTCTTGCACTAAGTTGGACCACAAACTCTCCCACTTTGGTAGATACCCCTCCCATTTACCAAATACCAGTAGTTATGCTAGCCCTTGGGAAGGCCTAGAAGTGCTAGGTTGACCAGATCATCTTCAATAATAGTAATACCAACTCTCCCAAGCTCATCCTGACATTGGGTGAACCTGCTCAAGTACTGTGGTATTGTGTCGCCCTTCTCCATCTTGATCTTCTGAAGCTTTTCCTTCAATTCCAACTTCCTGTGGTCACTATTGTTCTGAAACAAGTCGACTAATGCTTGCCACATTGCATATGGTGTATCCTTCCAGTGGATATTCGAGACAATTTGATCTCGAACTCCTTCTAGTATGATCCTCCTCACCTTTGCCACACATTTCTTCCACTCTTCTAGATCTTGAGAACCAATTGTGGAGGCTTAGGAATATCATTATATATGAACTCCTTCAACCCGTTGTCTTCCAACAATGCCTCCATCTTGTCCTTCCAAGCAATATAATTCAAACTACCCTCAAGGGCATATTCGAGTCTCAATCCATAGAACGACATCCTACTGGCTCTGAAGAATGATCCTGCAAATTCAATTTCACATGCAAAAGAAAAACTCATATTTTCTCTTCTAGTGTGGTTTCAGCTCTGATACCATGTAGAAATTCCTTGTAGATTCAAACTGCTTATGTGATTTTCTAAAACAAAAGACTTGAATCTATGCTACTCATAGTGGAAATGATTAATTGATCGAGAAATCAAAAAGCATACAAGAGAAATAATTCAATCAACACATTACACAATTATTTCTTGAGGAAAGCCACAACTAAAAACCCCTTCTATCTATATATTGCATTAATAAGAAAATATGAAAATATTACAATAATTTTCTCAAGCTCGAGCAACCTCTACACTATCTCTATCTATCTCACAACTTCCTAGACAAGCCTAGGCCAATACTTAACCGATTTTCTTCTTGCCCAAGTCCCTATTTCCTCGCATTGTTTCCTTCGGAATTATCCCCTATTAATTATGGAAATTCCTCAATTGGAACTACACAATCCATCATAGGCCTTCCTCTAACTGTATACACCACCTATACAATTTGGATGATTATACAACTGATAGTACATTTCCCTTGAACTCCAATCTCAATTGGGTAACTCTCATATCTGACATGCATGAGTTATTTATGGTTGAATCATTAGTTAAATGGTTGAACACATGAAGCAGCACCTACTATTAGTTCCACCATCAGTTGGAACTAGTTTAATTGACTTTAACTCAGTTAAACAGAATTAATTAATTACAACTCAAAATAAACTCAACCAGGGCTCCTTTAAAGTAGGAGAAACTCTACATGACTCAAGTTAGACCCTCAACTTGAATTAACTGAGCCAAATAAGTCAAATTAACTTAGTTAACTCTTACAATTTGTCTTGTGATGTGGAATTACAATTTTTCCCCTAATTTAATTCAAGGGAACATTAAATCATGATTTTTCTTGTTGCATTTTCAACAAAATTAATTGTTATCTTGTCATGTTAATGCCAAGCATGTTGTCCTGCAACTGTTCACACATGTTAGTCACACGTTCCAATATCAAGAGATCATGTTTATTAATTTGAAATCAGCCTTTACCAAGGCTAATATCCATGTCATAAACAACTCATAGTCATTAGTCAGAATACTACAACTAGTACCCACTTGCATTCAAGTGCATGTCAACTGTCTCAACACATATTGTGTTAGTACAAATGTCTTAAAAAAGATAATTCCTTTATGCAACCTTATAGGCATATAATTGTATCATGAAATTAATAAAATATTCGAATAACCTATAAACATAACCCCTTACTATCTATGGTCCGCACTAAGGTAGAAGGAGGCAACTACTCTAATGACTCGATCTCCAATGTCCAATTATGGAAATGGGATCTCCAAATCTCTATTAAGTTTAACCACACTTGCCAAAACTTGATTTTCATTTATCATACATTTTGTACTTGAAAACATACCACATAATCATGCCACTTTTCCATTTTGTAGATTTCTCATCAAGTCTGTAAGGGGAGTCATGTAAATTGTAGTCTACTGCTCTGTTCTTCATCCTCGATATTCTATTTCCTGTAAACATACCATGTTACATAAACAAAATATATTACACAATCAAAATCATACCTCAATGTTTCTCAGGGGAGGCTATCACATTTGCACAAGTTAGTCTAGATTAGTATGACACAATATCACAAGTATATCGACTCATACCTGAATATCACAACCATAACCATATGCACATGCCAATCAGATTAACACAATACATATGACATCAAGATATTAAATGCAATGCCCATAAAATCATGTTTATGAAAACAATACATATAAAAACAAGTTAAATACCATGCATGACTAACCGACGCATGTGCATACGACCACGCTGATCAACTAGCATCTATCATGCATGTAACCAAAGCATCAATAGAATGATAGGAATGCATGTAACCACAATGCATATAACAACCATTAACCATCATACATGCATGCCAAGTATGATGATATTCTCTTACCCCGAGTTCCAATGCTGCAACCTTGCTCTAATAATTTGCATCTCCTACGCCATCTCAGCCAAGATATCAACAACATAACATACCAACAACATAATAATGACACAAATTGCATAATGACAACCACAATGCATGTCTGACCTACTACGCATGCAGAACCATATACATTTAGCCCATCCGGTCCAATTGTTTGAACTTCGAAGTGGGGCCTACAAACTGACCACAAACTAACATCCTACAGAGACTATAGAACACCAGGAGCTAAAGAAACACCCTGGGTGGTCAATCCTTGAGCAGGAAAATTTTTTCACTGACCTGGACCGACAACTGCACCCTTAACACTGCTTCCAAGCAATTATGAGGCTATAATTGCACTCACAGGCTTACCTCCATGTGGTTATGGCCTAAACTCTTCAGTTCTGAGCATGTGGCCCCAGCATTTGTACCAAATTTTGAGCCCAACTTCTAGATCACTGCCCATAATTTCTTGAAAATTTCCAAAATGTAATCAAAGGTACTGACAATACTAGTCAATCAAAACTCAAGCAAGAACTTTACCCAAAGATGCCTAATCCATAATTGACATTTCATCAAACATATGGCAAACATGTAAGCTACATGTCATGAATGCATATAAGATCATAAACTGATAGTCTTCATTTGAGAATCATTGAGAAGGCTTTGAACCCTCTCTAGCTAGTTGTAATAACACTTATTAGTTCATATATACATCAACCATTTGATAACTTAACAAATCATGAAAAGAGCCATAGATAACATACATTATATAACTAACATATAAATTGAAAATAAACAACATAAAAACCATGGAAACTTAGTCATAATATCACCAACATAATCACTACAAGTATTCATAAATCATAGTAGGAAGATAACTCTTATTAATTTATAAAAATGCCAACCAGGTCAAGTACTTCCACGTACCACTCGACCATAGATTTGGATGAACCAAATCTCTCTTTAACCCAATCACCCCCATCTCATATTCTAAGCATGAATGTGGGATATCATGGAATAAAGCAAGACAAAACCAAACCAGGGCTTCCAGAGGCCAAACCACCTCAACCCTCAATCACAAGTGATTCCACCTCCATTTTCGGGCATCATTAACATCAACCATATTGGTCTCTACCCAATTTGTCTAGGGCTCCATGAACTAGTAACTCAACCCACAACCTTCGAGGGCTCCAAAGCGTTTTTCCAACTCGACTCCAGGGACTAGTAACTCAACCCACCAAGGGCTCCAGAGTGTTTTTCCCATCTTAGGATCCAAGACTACTGACTCAACCCAAGTTGTTCCGGGGCTTCCAAAGCATTTGTTCCAACCCACAACCATAAGGAACACAAGCACCAATAAGAAAAACAACAAGTGGAAAAGCCCTCCAACACCATGGCTATCCAAGAAATGGAAAGACAAGGCTAAAACCATTGTCAATCTAGAAAACCTCCATGTCAATGACAACACATAACCAGAAAATCACATGCATATACCATTCTGTTGTGCCATACAACAACCCCCCCATTTCATATCATTACTATTCCAAAATTATAATGTGAAATCGGTCCCTTTTAATTTTTGTTTAGAATTGGTATCAATTTAGAGTTCTATTTCTAAAAAGGCTCGAGTAAAAGGAAACATTATTAAAAGACCCTTCTGAATAAAACTAATCAAAATTCCCAATATAAAATGATTTATCTTTATCATTGCGATAAAGCGATCGCAAGATCGCATACCGCAATGACAAAGAAAGCACAACTTAAGGGACATCTTGGTTTTCGCCAATGAGAAATCGCAATCAAATATCTGCAAAGCATAAAGTAACATGAGTAACGATCCTTGCTTTGATGCGATACGAAATTGACGATCGGCGATAACACTTATATTGCAAAGAAGCTCCCCTTCACCCGATGCGATGCGATATCGCTATCGGCGATCGGCGACTTACCATGCCCTCATCTTAAGCGGCCCTACCCGCTATGCTCGACGCGATGCGATATCGCTATCGGCGATCGGGGATTCCAAGCAAAACCAATGCAATAACTTAGAATTTCCCCGATGCCCGATTGCGTAAAGGGTAAAATAGCACAGTTTTCAAAGTAACAGTCATAAAGACGGTTTAATATGATTTATTCGTAATTAAGGCCATATCCTTTGGAAATCCGCTCATCCGCGTTCAAACCGCCAAATCACCCAAAGCATGCTTCAAATAAATCATTCAGCCATTAATCGAAGCAACTGGAATTAATGAGATTGACAGGCTGTAACGACCATTTAATGAGAATAACAGGCTTGAGATCTATCCACGGATTTGATCCTAAGACCGCCTTAAGTCGATTGATCGCTATGAGTGCACCTAGATATATATATTTCATTCTGTTCAATTCACGTTATTGTTGCATGTGTTAAACTTATCTTTCACTCTGCGCATAATTCTTCCATAGAAACAGAAGAAAGTGGAATGGGAAAGAAATCTAAGAAGACTACAATGCCTACTGCTCCGCTAGCCGCAGGGCAGGCTGTCGCTGATCCAAGTGGAAAGAATAAAGGGCTTACATCAGATACAACATGCTTAGGACTCACCAGGACCACTTGGCAAGGGACTTATAATCTGATTGAAGCAGAAGGGCCAAAGGTGACCGAAGTAGAAATTTTATGTGACAATACCAGCAAATCTGATGCCAATTTAAAAGACTTGGTCGACTCCTTTCTACACAGAATAGCGGCTCGGGAGCAGATTCTTCCTTACATGGATGTGGTAAGGTGGGCAATCCAAGAGCTCCCAATTATCAACAGACTGTTTAACGCTGCGGACGGGAGGATTTTCGGTTCGTTTCGAGCCGAAGACCTAAGGCTAATGTATCACTTGCCGCAAGAAGAGAAGAAATATAATGCTGCATTTTTGGAGAAATTTCGAGCAGAGAACGAGATCGAGTCTGAACCAATTCGAGGCTGGAGATAGAATCCAGCAAAACACAAGCATGAAACCTCGGGTAAGTACTCAGTTGACTCCCTGTGTTCTCCTTACTGTTATGCTGGAATTATGATGTGTAGGCTATGGGGATTGCATGACTCAATTTCACCATAGAAATGGTTCCCCTAATGGAGGCAGCATGTAGTGGAGAAATTATGGATTGGGCGGTCATATTATCCGACAAGTTAGCCAAAGCCATCCTCGATTTCAGGTCTGATTATCGTGTCACAGAGAGGGTTATTCCGCCATTTTATTACAGTGCCTATGTTATGGATGTGTTATGTTTTAATTCTGAGTTTCCTGTGCTGGGATGGAGGTGGACGTCGCAAGACCCCACACCCACACCCATTCACATATATTATCAAAAACTATGGAAGACTAGTTATAAACACCACCTGTACCAAATCTGTAACGGTTTTATGTTGCCAATTCATTATTCCATTTTTAATAAGCCTGCCCCAAAGATTTCTGAACAAGCAGGGGTAGATTTGACTGCAGTAGCAAGTTGGTTTGGGGAGGAGAAATTCACCTACATCAGAGTTTTTGGCAGTCAGGCCAGGCCACATGTGCTACCACTTTACATCCCCGATAAGTTACTTGCCAGGGAGGTAGCTTATCAAATCAGTGCTGATGGGGTTAGCCAGACCCTGAAAAGAGCTAAAAAACATGTTGGCCTTCTTTTCCATTACGAATTGGAGTGTATACCCTGCATGATATCAAGCATGTAGAGAAGGAAGCTGGGAAAATGAATTTGCTCACTCTGGCTACTCTGCCAAGAAGGCAGTATGATCCAAGGAAGATCGCTTACAATGCGCTCGACCAGGCCAAATTGGCCAAGGTCGAGCACAAAGAAGACAAATTCGAAGATTTGTTCGCATCGGCCGAATCGCTGTATCAAGTCAAGTCGCTTGCCAGAAATGTGTATAATGATGAAGAGCTAGTTGAATTTAACAGAATTAGAGAACAGAGGTTGCAAACTCTACCTCTAGACCTGTTAGCGACTGTTACAACAACAACCAAGTCAAGCGAGTCTGAGCAGCGAGATAATACACCACCTCCTACTACATCAAAATAGGAGGAGGAAGCACATAGCCAGAGGCAGGAGGTGACCCAGGAAAATGTGCAGCGATAAGAAGAAACCCAAGCGAAGACCCAAGAAGAGAGCAGCTCTAAGAATAACAATGATACATTAGTTGATCCGAATTTGCTCCAGCAATGGAAGCAATTTAGTACAATTATTGATAACCTAGAGTGCTCGAAAGATGATGAGGTTTCTAAAGAAGGTGATACACAGGAAGCGACATCGAAACCAGTTTCGGGTGAAACCAGCGGCCTACCCAAAACAAAAGAACCAGAGATAATTCCTAAAGATCCAACGGGAGAGATCTTTTTGCAAATTTAAGAGATCCCCCCTTTAGATGTATTTTATAGCCCCAAGCATAAAGCTGTTGTAAAGCGACAGAGGAAAAGGAGAAGAACTGATCAACCTTCCCCATTCCCTGAATTGACAGTGACGGGCAATGTTGTCTGGAAAGAAGAATTCGACCCCTCCGATGACTTAACCAAGCTATCGTAATTCGCTGGAGCATATTCAGCGACAACCATTGATAAAGCATCAGAGGTAAGTAGTTTATTAAAGACCAAGGACCAAGACATCTCTTCACTGCAGGCGAGACTATCAGAAGTTCAGCAGAGGGCAGAGTAGGCGGAGAAAGAATTGCTAGTGCAGCAACAGAACAATAATCAGCTGACCAAGCAATTACAAGAGCAAAAGTAGAGAATTGATGAAGGCGCAATACAAAGACAAAAGGAGCTATCGGTGGCACTGGAGCAGTTAAGAATATCAACTGAGGGAACAATGAAAGCAAAAGATGAGCAAATCGCTCAATTGACCACTCAAATTGAGCAAATGAAGAAGCTCCCTCAAATAGATGAATTCAAAGCAGAAGCGCTCCAGTTAAATAAGGCATTGATTAATCAGGTTAAGCTACTATGTCAACAGATTACACAAGCAGAGCCATTGTGCGAGTTGGTAGCATCAATAAGCGAAAAGGTAGAAAAAGCAAGAACCGATTTGGATCAGGCCGAAGAAACACTGACAAACTTTATAGAATGGCAGGATTTCGATATAGGCCGGGTAGCTAATCTATCAAGAATTCTGGAATCGCACAAAGAGATATTATTCACAGAATGGCAATCGCAACTAATGAAAGCAGAAAGAGCAATTTCCAGATGCAAGACAATTAGTGGAAATTTGGTTGAATTAGTAAATAATACACTGTATTTATCTAATATAATTTCCCAATGCACTCCAGGTCAATTAACAACGGCAAATATGTTGGAGCACTCATGTTATCCGGAGCTGGAGAGAAACGCAAGATTGATCGCTGGAATCAACAGTCTGACGTGGGATGCTTATTGGTTCTTCTTAATCAAGCCATACAGCCAAAGAGCCGCCTTGAAGTGCCTAACCGATGCTATCGGGTATATTATACCCGAAATTCAGGATGCCACCTTCGCCACCCAATTCAGTTTGCGCCTCAACAAACCGCCAGAAGTAGAACCAATGCTTGGGATAAGCCAGCTAAGGTTTAAGGGAAAACAACCTGAGGCATGACTCACTTCGCCGAGTGCCAAATCGCCCCTGAGAGATAGACCGCATTTACTGATACCAATTTAGTAGCATTTTGTTTCATAGATCTTTTTAGCCTAGTAGTATTTATAGACCCTTTCATGCATTTAGAAAGGGTCGTAAAAGTTTTGTATATGACTTAAACCCTGAAGTTGCACTATTGTACTTCAGGGATATTCTTTTATGAAACTTGACCAATTATTCTGAATTTGATGAGGAAGGCTTTTATGCAAATGTGCCCTATTGTCATTGTTTGAAAGCATTTCTGTGTTGAAGAAGGAATTTTGAATAGCGATTGATATTTCGGATTGATCTACAGCTCACATGGTACTATTATCTGCGTCTGTATTCTTTTTTGTTATATGAATTGTTGTTTAAATCGCTCTTGCTATTATCGCTTATATATATATGTGTTTTTCACAGCATTCCTTATGCATTCCACTATTGATTGTTTATCGCATGCTTCCCTTTCAATCGTATATATGTATCGATGATATAAACATTGAATGCAGTAATTTGTATTTATCGCTTCATTGTGACTATTCACATGAAGCAATCTTTGAATGATTGAACATCTCTTATTTATTTTACAGAGTCATCTATATGCCTGATAGATAGATAAAGATTATTTAACGCTACATTCTGAATGAATAAGTTGTTCCCGGGATTAGTATTAGTTTCCCTATTTTCGTCAATAGAATAAGCTAGTCGCCTATCACTTAAGCAATCTATTCATCACCCATCCATCCCTTTTATTTCATTATAGGGAAACTGGTCTCGTCATCTCCAGTCAGAGCCACCATTCCAAACGGAAAAGGAGCTGTACCAAGGTCCGGACAGCGATTTCCAAGGCCTCAACATTTATGGCGCTAGAAGGAGGGCCATCCGCTATGAATGGTGAGTAAGCCAACACCTATAAACCATTCAAAGAGTAACTCACCCTCCACCTCTCCTCGAACATCTCGTTCGCATTCTGAATCTCCAGTACCCAGACAAGACGAAGAGGAATCAACCACTACTACTCAATTACATCATACTTCAGAACACTTAAGTCCGGAGCCCCCTGAAGTTCAATCCATCATCTAGAAACTTCAAGGCTTCTCAATATCCCCTCCTAGATCTGAAGTATCACAAGGCAGTCAGACTTCGCAATTTCGCTTACCCCCTCATCTTACCAGACTCCAAAGTGAAAATCTAGGTATTGAACCACCTGAATTTCCTTTACCCGAAAGGAAAAGGATCAAAAAGACCGCTGAAGGTTTTGGTAGCGAAACCCTTTCCCCATTATCTTCCATTTCATCATCACCTGTGCGAAGTCATACACCCACTTCACCACTCCATATAGTTTTTCACCAAGGGGCTTCATCTCAAACATCGCCATCTTTTCAGTCTGCACTTCCACCTCCCCCTCAGGCACCTGGAACACCACAAGCGATCATTGGTAATCCTAAAATGGCCCAAAGACCATGGAGAAGTCCTGGTGCGGTTACCATGCCTGCACCTTTACATCCTTTACCCGATTACCCCGAAAAATGGTTACCCAAATTCAATCCAGATGCTGGAACTCTGCAGAAGAGCATATAAACAATTTTATGCTGTCAGTCAATCTAAAGGGAGTCACTGAAGAAGATGTGGTAGTAAGATTGTTTCCCTATTCATTACAAGGATCTGCAGGGTCTTGGTATTTTTCCTTGCCCTCTGGATCCATCACAAGTTGGAATATCTTCCAGGAACAGTTTCTCACCAAATACGGTGATGACAGATCCTTAGCTACACTTGTCCATGATCTTTCAAATTTAAGGATCGAGTCGAGAGAACCCATCAAAGAGTTCAACTCCAGATTTAACAAACTCTTGAACAAGATCCCCACTGATGATAAGCCAAGCGAACAAGTTAGAAGCGAGTGGTATATCACTGCTTTGCCTTCAAACATTGCAATATTTGTTGATAGGGCCAAACAACCCACATTAGCCGAAAACATGAAGGAAGCACTCGCTGTAGAAAAAAGTGTAATCGCCTTAGAAAAGAAAATTGCCTTGGAAGAAAGAAAATCTAAAAAAGTGTCCTTTAAAGACGACTCTAAGAAAAAGAATACTAAGGATCCATATGACATGGAGGGCCTTCAAAAAGTCCTTAAAACTATGTCGAAGGAAATGGTTGAGATCAAGAAACAAGTATCAGAATCCTCAACAAAGAAACCATATAGGAATTTCAAGAAACCCGAGTCCAAACCCCCTAATGTTATATCATATGCAGACTCAGATCCTGAGGAAGAAGAAGAGGAAGAAACAGTTACACCATCTGAAGGAGAAGAAGAGGAAGTAGTTGAATGTCACAGAATGTGGGACTTTATACTCCCTAATTCCGATACTGATGCCGAATAAGAAGCCTTTCCTGTCACTACAAGGATTAAAGGTACTCCCGAACTTGTTCAAGCTAATCCAAAGAAAAGGAGTGCTGGAACCAATACTATAAAGGAAAAGGTACCCGTTAGGAAGCCAGCCGCGACAGTATCTAACAATTAGCCATCATCCTCTACTACACCTTCACCATCCAAAACTTTGGTAGTTTATGATTCGATGGATTACAACATTGTCGATGACATGAAGAAAACTAAGGTAAACATCACCATGTTTGAACTTAGTAAATTAAAACATCAGCAAAAATTACTACTCAAAGAATTTAACGCTGTCCCTTCTTCACCTCTTCCCACCACTAAAGCTGCAAGCGACTCAGGACAACCCCCTGCTGGTAGAGTTGAGGCAACTGACACTATTCTGATTGGAGATAGATCAAGCTCCCATACTCCTCCTTTCCTCCTAACTTATGAAATTTATAATCGAAATCTACACAATTGTTTAATTGATTCTGGGGCATCTTCAAATATAATGCTAGCTTCAGTTTGCTCCAAACTGAATATAGAACCCCAGAAGTCTTCTATTCACATCGTCCAGTTAGATAGAACTAAAGTTCAAGTTCTAGGGGAAATAAACTCTGTAACAATCAGGTTATCGGCAAATCCAAGAATCGTCCAAAGGATTGATATTCTAGTCGCCGATATACCTGAATTCTATGGGTTAATTTTAAGTAGGGATTGGTCAGAAAAACTCCATGGGTATATTTCTACCGATTGGTCACATATGTGGCTCCCCTATAAGGGCAAGCCCAATCAAATAAAGATTGATCGAGAGATACATATGACCCACACTGTTATAGAATTTGAACAAGAAAATTAGCCAGCCGCGTTCAACAATAATATCCTAGGAAACTATTCTTTAGAGTCATTTTTCGGCAATTATATTGCCCAGCCATCCCCTTTCTCAGTTAATAATTTCGCATCATAGATCAAAAACTTTTCACAGACCGACAGGTCTAAATGCGTTAATGTGACTGAGAATGTTGTAACAAAAACTGTAGATAATTCATTATTTTTGTCTTTATATTTTGATGGATCTAAGTCCAGCGAAGGATCAGGAGCAGGATGCATTTTGGTCAGTCCGCAAGGAGAAAAAACAATGTTGTCCTGTAGATTAAAATTTGAATGCACGAATAACACAACCGAGTACGAAGTGCTTGTCCAAGGACTATACAAAGCAATCAGCCTCAAAGTTCAGTACTTCAAGGTCTTTGGCGACTCTGAGATTATTGTCAAACAGGTAAGGAATACAATCCATTGTCTTTCAAACCATCTTAAGCATTATCAATCGCTAGTACAAGAACTCACCTCCCATTTTTTAGCATTCAATATATCTTCCATTCCTAGGGCGCAGAACTCCGCATCTGATTTGCTGGCCAATGTCGCTTCCAAGCTGCTCCCTTCCGAAGACTATAGTCCAGATAGGTTTTCAGTAGAATTACTTTTTAGGCCATCCATTCCAGATAATGTAACCAATTGGAGAGTGTTTAACCACGATGAAGACATTTTACAATTTCTGACCTCTGAGAAATCCTATGACAATCAAATCATTGAGGAAGATGAGCACGATACTCAAATACAAGGTAAACATGAGGAAAAATCAATCCCTAAACGCGTAGTGAAGCTTGAAGGCCTTTACAATATTAAAGACAGGTTCAAACCTGTATCTAATACAAAGCTTCAAAGCTCCACCTTAAGGTTTGAATTAATAAACCTTGGCACCGAGCAAAATCCTTAAAACATTAATTTAGGATTAGGACTTTCTATAGAGGAAAAGGAAGCATTTATTAGTCTGTTACGAAAGAATAAACATGTTTTCACTTGGAGATATGATGATCTAAAAACATATGACACATCTATTATTCAGCACACTATCCCAATGCTTCCCGAGCAGAAACCAATTCAACAAAAGTTGAGAAAAATACATCCAAACCTAGAGGGTCAAATAAAGTCAGAACTCAACAAACTCTTGAAAGCTAAGATTATTTTCCCCGTACGACACTCGAATTGGGTCTCCAATATGGTACCAGTCAGAAAGAAGAATGGCGACATAAGGATTTGTATTGATTTTAGGAATTTAAATAAGGCAAGTCTAAAAGATAATTTCCCATTACCCACTATGGAGTAGATACTCCAATCAGTGGCTGGTTCAGAGTTAATGTCCTTCTTGGACGGATTTTCATGGTATTATCAAATTCTGGTTCACCCCGATGACTGACTCAAAACCACTTTTAGAACAAAGTGGGGAACATATGCTTATCAGAAAATGCCTTTCGGACTTATTAATGCAGGAGCCACTTTCCAAAGGGCGATGGATATCACTTTCAAAGGGTTAATTAATAGAACAGTAGTTGTCTATTTAGATGACATCACTGTATTTTCAAGAGAGAGATCCAATCACTTGCATGATTTGAATCAAATATTCCAACGCTGTAAGAAATACGGTATTTCTCTAAACCCTAAGAAATCTTTCTTCGCTCTTGATCAAGGTAAGCTTCTAGGCTTTATTGTATCTAAAGATGGCATCTATATCGATCCAAACAGGATTAAGGAAATTTCTGAAATCCCTTTTCCTCATAATAAGAAATCCATGCAGTCATTCTTAGGCCAAATCAATTTTGTAAAAAGATTCGTTCCAGATATTTCTCAAATTATTTTACCACTTCAGACTATGTTTAAGAAAAATTCAGTCTTCAAATGGGGAGTGCCAGAAAAGGAAGCATTTGAACTAATTAAGAAGTCAATAATCAATGCCCCAGCTCTAAATACCCCAAATTTTTCTAATCATTTTACATTGTATACCATCGCATCCGATTCCTCTTATGCTGCAGTACTTACACAGATCAATGATCACAATTTGGAAGCACCGCTTTCATTCTATAGCTCAAATCTTCAAGATGCAGAATTAAACTATTATGAAGTAGAAAAACAAGCCTTTGCTGTATATAAAGCGGTTAAACATTACAGACCCTTCCTGTTGAAAGCCCATACAAAGGTTATAGTTCCTTTCTCCTTAGTTAGACAACTATTAATCCAGAAAGAACTGGGAGAAAAAAGGGCAAATTGGGTAACAACACTTCAGGAATACGACATAGAAATAAAGCCAGCAAAGATTGTTAGAGGCCAAGGTTTTTGCAGGTTATTGGCAGGCGCGTCCAACATTCCGGAATCAAGCGATACAGATCAACCTGAAACCATCAATCAAGTAAGTGTCATTGATTCTGATTCACAATATGCTGAGTTAATATTTTACTTAAAAAATGGAGATGCACCTCCCAACTTGTCCTACAAAAATAAAAGGGCCATAAGATTGAAAGAATATTTTTTTACCATTATTGATGATATTCTTTTTAGGCAAAATTATGATTCCGTTTTACTAAGATGCCTTGAAAAACAGGAAGCACAAAGGGTCTTGCAGGAATTGCATGACGGACCAGCGGGATGCCACTTCGGAGCTGATAAAATAGCTCACAAAGTCATCCATGATGGATACTACTGGCCCACTCTATTTAGAGATACTCATGAATATGTGAGGAAATGCCCAAGTTGTCAAACTTCAAGTGGAAGACTAAAGAAATCAACCTTTCCTCTGCAACCGGTCAACATTGAACAACCATTTGAGCAATGGGGATTGGACATTATTGGAGAAATTACTCTTAATTCTTCCAAACAACACAAGTATATCCTTACT
>APFE030332861.1:41620-51657 GCA_000404065.3 Pinus taeda
TTACAGTGCCTATGTTATGGATGTGTTTTGTTTTAATTCTGAGTTTCCTATGCTAGGATGGAGGTGGACGTGGCAAGACCCCACACCCATTCACATATACTATCAAAAAATATGGAAGACTGGTTATAAGCACCACCTGTACCAAATCTGCAACGGTTTTATGTTGCCAATTCATTATTCCATTTTAATAAGCCTGCCCCGAAAATTTCTGAGCAAGCAGGGGTAGATTTGACTGCAGTAACAAGTTGGTTTGGGGAGGAGAAATTCACCTACATCAGAGTTTTTGGCAGTCAGGCCAGGCCACATGTGCTACCACTTTACATCCCCGATAAGCTACTTGCTAGGGAGGTAGCTTATCAAATCAGTGCTGAAGGGGTTACCCAGACCCTGCAAAGAGCTAAAAAACATGTTTGGCCTTCTTTTCCATTACGAATTGGAGTGTATACCCTGCATGATATCAAGCATGCAGAGAAGGAAGCTGGGAAAATGAATTTGCTCACTCTGGCTACTCTGCCAAGAAGGCAGTATGATCCAAGAAAGATCGCTTACAATGCGCTCGACTAGGCCAAATTGGCCAAGGTCGAGCACAAAGAAGACAAATTTGAAGATTTGTTCGCATCGGCCGAATCACTGTATCAAGTCAATTCGCTTGCCAGAAATGTGTATAATGATGAAGGGCTAGTTGAATTTAACAGAATTAGAGAACAGAGGTTGCAAACTCTGCCTCTAGACCTGTTAGCGACTGTTCCAACAACAACCAGGTCAAGCGAGTCTGAGCAGCGAGATAATACACCACCTCCTACTACATCAAAACAGCAGGAGGAAGCGCATAGCCAGAGGCAGGAGGTGACCCAGGAAAATGTGCAGCGACAAGAAGAAACCCAAGCGAAGACCCAAGAAGAGAGCAGCTCTAAGAATAATAATGATACATTAGTTGATCCAAATTTGCTCCAGCAATGGAAGCAATTCAGTACAATTGTTGATAATCTAGAGTGCTCGAAAGATGATGAGGTTTCTAAAGAAGTTGATACACAGGAAGCGACATCGAAACCAGTTTCGGGTGAAACCAACGGCCTACCCAAAACAAAAGAACTAGAGATAATTCCTAAATATACAACGGGAGAGATCGTTTTGCAAATTGAAGAGATCCCCCCTTTAGATGTATTTTATAGCCCCAAGCATAAAGTTGTTGTAAAGCGACAGAGGAAAAGGAGGAGAACTGATCAACCTTCCCCATTCCCTGAATTGACAGTGACGCGCAATGTTGTATGGAAAGAAGAATTCGACCCCTTCGATGACTTAACCAAGCTATCGCAATTCGCTGGAGCATATTCAGCGGAAACCATTGATAAAGCATCGGAGGTAAGAAGTTTATTAAAGACCAAGGACCAAGACATCTCTTCACTATAGGCGAGACTATCAGAAGTTCAGCAGAGGGCAGAGCAGGCGGAGAAAGAATTGCTAGTGCAGCAACAGAACAATAATCAGCTGACCAAGCAATTACAAGAGCAAAAGTAGAGAATTGATGAAGGCGCAATCCAAAGACAAAAGGAGCTATTGGCGGAACTGGAGCAGTTAAGAATATCAACTGAGGGAACAATGAAAGCAAAAGATGAGCAAATCGCTCAATTGACCACTCAAATTGAGCAAATGAAAAAGCTCCCTCAGATAGATGAATTCAAAGCAGAAGCGCTCCAGTTTAAATAAGGCATTGATTAATCAGGTTAAGCACTATGTCAACAGATTACACAAGCAGACATTGTGCGAGTTGGTAGCATCAATAGCGAAATGGTAAAAAAGGCAAGAACCGATTTGGATCGGCTGAAGAAACACTGACAAACTTTATAGACTTGGAGGATTCCGATATAGGCCGGGCAGCTAATCTACCAAGAATTCTGGAATCGCACAAAGAGATATTATTCACAGAATGGCAATCGCAACTAATGAAAGCAGAAAGAGAAATTTCCAGATGCAAGACAATCAGTGGAAATTTGGTTGAATTAGTAAATAATACACTGTATTTATCTATTATAATTTCCCAATGCACTCCAGGTCAATTAACAGCAGCAAATATGTTGGAGCACTCATGCTATCCGGAGTTGGAGAAAAACGCAAGATTGATCGTTGGAATCAACAGTCTGACGTGGGATGCTTATTGGTTCTTCTTAATCAAGCCATACAGCCAAAGAGCCACCTTGAAGTGCCTAACTGATGCTGTCGGGTATATTATACCCGACATTCAGGATGCCACCTTCGCTGCCCAATTCAGTTTGCGCCTCATCAAACCGCCAGAAGTAGAACCAATGCTTGCGATAAGCCAGCTAAGGTTTAAGGGCAAACAACCTGAGGCATGAATCACTTTGCCGACTGCCAGATCGCCCCTGAGAGATAGACCACATTTACTGATACCAATTTAGCAGGATTTTGTTTCATAGATCTTTTTAGCTTAGTAGTATTTATAGACCCTTTCATGCATTTAGAAAGGGTCGTAAAAGTTTTGTATATGACTTAAACCCTGAAGTTGCACTATTGTACTTCAAGGATATTCTTTTATGAAACTTGACCAATTATTCTGAATTTGATGAGGAAGGCTTTTATGCAAATGTGCACTATTGTCATTGTTTGAAAGCATTTCTAAGTTGAAGAAGGAATTTTGAATAACGATTGATATTTCGGATTTATCTACAGCTCACATGGTACTATTATCTGCGTCTGTATTCATTTTCGTTATATGAATTGTTGTTTAAATCGCTCTTTCTGTTATCGCTTATATATATATATATATATATGTTTTTCACAGCATTCCTTATGCATTCCACTATTGGTTGTTTATCACATGCTTCCCTTTCAATCGTATATATGTATCGATGTTATAACAGTAATGCAGTACATTTGTAATTTATGCTTATTGTGACTATTCACATGAAGCAATCTTTGAATGATTGAACATCTCTTATTTATTTTACAGAGTCATCTATATGCCTGATAGATAGATAAACATTATTTAACGCTGCATTCCGAATAAATAAGTTGTTCCCGGGATTAGTATTAGTTTCCCTATTTTCGTCAATAGAATAAGCTAGTCGCCTATCACTTAAGCAATCTATTCATCACCCATCCATCCCTTTTATTTCATTATCGGGAAACTGGTCTCGTCATCTCCAGTCAGAGCCACCATTCCAAACGGAAAAGGAGCTGTACCAAGGTCCGGACCGGGTGGTTATCCCCCAATGTTGTGGCAGCGATTTCCGAGGCCTCAACACATTCATCCAAAAAACATTAAGGAAATCACACATGCAACCTATTACCTACCAAACTATCCAGTTGTAGTTGTTTCTCCAATTGTTTCCTTTTTCTTTCCTACTTTCCTTTGCCTTCTTTCTCCAAACCCAAGTGAATACTAGGTTGCTCCAAGAAAGCTCTAACTGTGTAAGAGTATGAAAGAATGAGAGAATGAAATGAGACCTCTAAAACTAGACTGCCAAAATCCCAATTGACAAAAGTTAACAATTGATTCTATAAATCCATTTTTATCATTGATGCCTCTATTTTCTCCATTTTCCTTCATTTTCCCTCTAATTTCCCTTGCATGCAAATTTGTGTCTCTTCACCTTTCTTTCCTCCTATTTTCCTTTATTTTCATAAATAAATGTCATTTATTGTTACTTTGCCTTTGCCAATTTTCCTTAGCCATAAATAATCTGAAAGTGATCCCCACTACAATGTTTTGCCCACCATTAATCTTGGAATATGTGTCCTATGACCTTGGTCTTATATTTTTTTTACATGAAAAATAAACTAGGGGTTATTACAAAACTAATCCAACACGAATTATCTTCACTATATTTACTAGCAACTGAGTGCTTTCCTTCTTCACAAGTTCTTGTCCAAAAATAATTTCTTTTGCAAATACTTGCTCTTTGGTTGAGTTCACAGTCTTACACTCAACAAAACTTAATGCATGCTACCTAACAATTCTTACTATCTCCTCATCGTCCCTCTATATTTTAATCAACAAAGGTTTAAATTTGTAACCAACATTTGAGATTGTAATAATTTTACCAACACTATTAGTGTTATCATAATCTTCACTTTGAATCTATATTTATCTAAAATTTTGGACTATACAATTGCATAAAAACCAAACATCTAATTTTCCTTCTTTGGTAACAAAGCAACTACTCATATGCTTCTTCGTACAATCTGTGTTGGTTAGAAATGTAACTAGTTTCGGTCTTCATAATTGTTGTACCCATTTTAATATGTATCCTATGTAACAAACAAGAAAGGAAGAAAGAAAATTAATATTATTAAAGCATGGGGTTCATGCTCATTTTTTATGGTCTTCTAGGTAAAAGCATGTTCTTTTTGCTTCTAGGGTTTGTTAGGTCTTAGGATTTGTTGTCATGAGCCAATGGAGTCAATATCATGTTTATAAGACACTTCCGAGCAATTTGTAATTGTAAAAAGAATTATTTTTGAGTCTAGAAAGTCCTGGAATC
Organism: Pinus taeda; assembly: GCA_000404065.3. Lineage (NCBI taxonomy): Eukaryota > Viridiplantae > Streptophyta > Pinopsida > Pinales > Pinaceae > Pinus > Pinus taeda. The sequence continues at coordinate 46,123 of APFE030332861.1, forward strand.
TCCAAAAGTACAAGCTAGCCTTGGGATCATCAAGTCGTCCTAAAGGAGGGAATTCGACCCCTTGATAAGGCTATATAAAAGGAGAAGCTTGAATTCATTTAGGACTCACTCACTCACAATTTTAATCTACAAGAAAGAGTTTTATCTATAACTGGGAAAGGCAGAAAAAGGAGAGCGAAGGTCTAGGAGAAGCTAGAAGGATGCTATTTTTTGTTTTGGGGCTCTATCTCTCTCACACATGCAAAATTCTAGGATTTGTGAGTTGCAGAAACAAGACGGAGCTGTAGGTCCGAGTTGCAGGACTACGAAGTGGAGAATCTGTCAGATGGAGAAGGGAAACCCCTTATCTTGACTTGATTTACCTTGGAAGATTTATCTTGCTTTAAGTAGGTCTCAAGAGGAGGTTAAATTAGGGTTTCCAAGAATCTGCTAAAATGAAGTTGTTGGGTTGAAGTTGCGGGTCAAGTAGCAATGTTGTAGTTGGCGGGTTTGTATCAACCCTAGTTACAAAAATCCATGTAAAACTGGTAAAGGTAAAATAAGACCTTGGTCATGGGACACATATTCCAAGTTGAATGTTGGGAAAAAACATAGTGATGGGGATCAGTTGTGGTTAATTAATGGCTAAGGAAATTGGCAAAGGCAATGACAATGGCTTTGGAATGACATGAGGCATTTATTGGCATTTTATTTATGAAAATAATGGAAACTAGGAGAAAATGGAGGTGAAAGGTCACAGGTTGCATGTGAGGAGGAAAGTGAAGGTAAATAATGGAAAATGAAGAAAATAGATGCCTCATTAATAAAAAGGATTTTGAGGATTAGTTGACATACTTTTGTCAGTTCAATTTTGGAGCTCTCTCTCTATTCTCTCTCCCTCTCTCTCTCATACTCTTGGACACTTAGAGTTTCTTGGAGCACTCTTGGAGGAGTATGGCATACTTGGAGTTTTAGAGAAAGAAGGAAAATGAAGAGTAGGGAAGTGTAAGAGGACATCATGATTAGCAACTACAACGGTTTTTTCTTGCAGGTACCAAGTTGCATGTATGTTTTCCTCACTAGTTTTGGCATGCATGGCATATGCATGTGGTTTCTTGATTATGATCTGTCATTGGCATGGAGGATTGTCTAGATTGATAGTGGATTTTCCTAGTCTTTCCATTTCCTGGATAGCCATGGTTTCCTCGGTTCATTTCCTTTTGGTTTCTAGTTGGCCCTCACGTTCCTTTAGTTATGGGTTGAGTTACTAGTTCCTAGAGCCTTGGTTGGACAAATGCTCTGGAGCCCTGTAACAACTTGGGTTGAGTTATTAGTTCTGAAGCCTTAGTTGGAAAAACACTCTAGATCCCTTGGTGGGTTGAGTTACAAGTCCTGGAGCCTTGGTTGGAATAAATTCTCTGGAGCCCTGGACAACTTGGGTGAAGACCAATCTGGTGATGGTTAGTGATGTTCAACCATGATGCAGAATCAGTGGTTAAGGGTTGAGGTGGTTTGGCCTCTCGAATCCCTAGATGGTTTTGATTGATTTGTTTTATGAGATCCTACATTCATGCTTGGAATATGGCATGGGGGTGACTGGCTAAAAGAAATATTTGGTTCAACCTAGTGTACGATCAGGTGGTTCGTGGAAATCCCATACCTGGTCGCCTTATGCAATCATCAATAAGATCTCTCTTTCTCCTTGGTAATTTATGGGTAAATATACTTTTTTATATGTGGCTTATATGGTTGTTATATCCTTGATATTTCTGTTGGTTATATGCTAGTTATGAATGAGTTTTATGATAGTGAAAATGTATGTCTCTCACATGTTTTGGTTAATCACTGAATGTACAATAAATATGTGACTTAATAGATGGTAATGTAGTTATTGTGATGAGGCATCAATGCTTCTTAGTGATTCTCAGATAAGTATGAGACCCTTATTCCCAGATCTGTTGTTTAAACCCGCAGAATGCATATTTATGACATGTTTGATGAAATTCTTGTCATGGCTAGTAGGGGTCAAGTCAAGTCCTTATTCAAGTAATTACGTTTGTATAATTATTCCAATGTTATCTTTCATTTCTGGAAGTTTCGTGGAGTTTCGGGAAATGACCTGAGCCATGGGCCTGAAAAATGGCACTGAAGTTGGAGTCGCAAACACAAAACTGCTTGGGAAATTCCCCAGTCGTAGGCACACCCATGCTGTGGGAGCGATTGGAGGGCCCTAGTCACACTCATGCCCAGGTCATGGGAGAAAATGGGGGATTAATGCAGTAAAGAGTTAGTTTGTCTCAGGGGCTAGTCACCTGCAAGGTTTGGATGGCTCATGGGGGTTCTGCAGTAGGTCTGGAAGGCTTGTGTTGTTGTGCTTCATCGATTCAACTTCCTTAACTAACACATAGGGAGTTGAATCATATCATAGTAACTCTTCATCACATATTTACCCAGGTTGGATAGTTACTTGGGTCGGTGTGGGAGGAGGGTGTTACAAAGTGGTATCAGAGCATGGTTCACCCCTCAGACTAGATGGGCAGTGTGTTCGTCATGCATTTATGTCAGTTGCATATGTGTTCCTTATGCTTGTGGTCTATGTGCTTGTTGCATATGCATGGTGTTGGTCATGGTTGTAGTGACGTTTCCATGTGAAGATTGATGGTGTTGTTGTGGAATGTGTCGTCATGAGTGTATGATTGGTTATGCATTGTTTATGCATGTCAAGTACTTACATGTTGTTATTGTACATTGGTATGGTTGTTTTTTTCATGCATAAGGTCATGGTATGTGATTGATATGGTCGTGCATTGATGACTAGACTATGGCTGGAATGATGTTTATATGTTGTTTATTTTATATTCTACATATTTACATGTTGTTATGATTATGTTTATACGTGTATTACACTGATTGGTTGATCTTGCAGGAGGTATCCTCTCCGAGTGATGCTAAGGTACATTGGTTTGTTTATGATTTGGTTTAGCTGACATAAGATGCCTTGTAGGAAGTATATCAAGATGACTAACGAGATGGTAGAATATAGTTCATGAGATTCTCCTTATGGATCAAATGAACAGCATGGTGTTTTGAATTATACTAACTTAGAAGACCGATTGAGAAGCTTGAAGGCCTAAATAAGGAGTTGCAAAGTAGATAATGACATAATCATACTGGCATAAGAGAAACAAGCAGAGGTTAATGCAATGACCCTTCAGAGTTTTTCAGAATTGTAGTGATAGGGGCCACTTCGGATCAGTCATGGACAGGAGGAAAAAACTAATGGGGCATATGGTAGTGGGTCTAGTGGTGGGTACATATTAGATAGAGATGACACGATAAGAGATGACAGGTTCTTGGACACTTCGAATAGGAGAGGTGATAGACAGAGGTACTATTATAGTTCTGGTTTTGATAGGTATCATGATCATCATTGTTATAATCCTTACAGGAGGAGTGACAAGGGATATTTTCTGGATGAGTTTTAGAAAGAAAAGCCACCTACATTTTATGGAGATATGAAGAAGTTACATGATGCAAAAGCATGGTTGCTTAGAATGAATAAATTTTTCAGATTGCATGATTACTCAGAGAAAATGAAGGCCAAAATAGCTACATTCAGTGTTAAAGGTAAAGCAAATATCTGGTGGAAATATGTAAAGAATGTTAGAGATATTTATGAGTAGGATTTGACTTGGAGTGAGTTTGAGAGGCTATTCCGAAAGAAGAATCTATTGGAGAGTTACTATAATGACAGGGAAAAAGAATTCTATGAGCTGGAGATGGGATCCATTACCGATGAGAAGTACACTGGCGAATTCTTGGAGCTACTCAAGTATGTGCCTTACCTCAAGGAGGAGAAGGCCAAGATCCAGAGATTCATTGTGGGTTTCCAATAGCATTCAAAGATAGGATTGAGTTTGATGAGCCTAAACCATTGGAGGAATCCATCAGAAAGTAAAGCATTGTTATGAGCAATTGAAATGCAGATCTGAGACTAAGTAGGATTGGGCGGGTAATGATAAGAATAAATGAAAATGGGAATAGAAGAGAGCAAGACCTCGAGATAAAGGTAACAAGGAGAATGTCGCACCACATAAGAAGCTCAATACATCTGACAGAGGACAGGGAATTTGGTCTAAGGAGCAAAGTAAGAGTGAAAATAGGGAGCCAGTGTGGTGTTGGACATGTGGAGGAGAACATCGTACGTAATATTATCCATAGCATCAGGGTGATAGACCACAAATATACAATGCTCAGGAGGCACAGACAGTTGGGTATGTTGGACCGAGTATTCCTAGGATCTATGTAGCGCTGGATAACAGGAAGGTAGATCACGGGAATCTATTAACAAGATGGACGATAAAAGGGTAAAAGAAAGGAAGTGGGCAAGAATTCCTTTGGTTATGTTTGGAAACCCTAATTCCAAACGAACGAGTGATTTGCATACAAGGAGTCTTCTTAACCTTGATTTTGTTTGACAATGTGTGGGTATGTGCTGGATTCATGAAAATGTAATTAATAGGTATATTAGCTAGCCTTTAGTTACAGGTGGATCTGTCAAAGGAATGGAGTCCCTTGAGAGATGTCGTGGATGTGTTTAGTTGAAAGAAACATGCTTGGCACAATAAGATGAGGTAACTGGTGTATTGTGTAGAAATTTTGAATAATAAACACATATTCAATGGAGATTATCCTGATCATGTACTATTGCGGAATACATACACAATACATAAGCTCCTCTACGTTGATCATCAATATAGCAACATCAATAACAATAAAACATCAAGAGCATGCACACATTAATACAGTATGTAACCCGGGGAAAGATTACAGCTGAAAGCCCCACACTATCTGTATATTAATGATTGAGAATAGTAACATTACAATAGTCAATACTTCTCACAAGTATCCAGCACTATCTCCACCTGTTACACACAATACAGCTTAGATCTGATCTCCAAATCTATTCCACTGCTTCCTGCCTCCACTGCTCAATACTTGCTCAAGAATGGATGAGAATGGTTGAACCAAACTCGTATTTACCTCAAAAGAATCACTCACACTGGGAATCACGTGAGCAGAGGCTATAATCACTTGGTATTGGCCAATTCTCATTGGCATAACTCAATCCCATTGATTGTGCAAATCCTCATGCACAACTATAGTCACAACTGATAGCAATCTGATCCTCTAACACTTGTCCCTGCTGAACTGAACATGCACTGACATGTAACTAAGTTAACTGATGTATTCTTTGGTTGCATTATGAGTTAATAATTAGTTTAACAACTCATCATTAGTATATTTGCAATTAGACTAATTACAACTAGTTTAACCAAGTCACACTGAACACAACTCCATCAACTCCACAATCAACTCCACCAAACTCAACAGATTGAGTTCTAACTGAAGTCATGCATGCAACAACTCAACTAACCCAGAAAGAAAACGTATTTCCTTCTGACAGCTGCATGTGCCACATCTGTAGCTCAAACTGAAGTGCTCCAAGAGAATAAGACAAAGTTTATAGTCTAAATATTATTATAAGCTAATAAT
>APFE030332861.1:57283-72514 GCA_000404065.3 Pinus taeda
GCATAGTCACTGGCATCCGTTTGGATCTCAAATGGTCTTTGAAGATCAGGCAGTGCTAGTACTGGTGTTGTACTAATCTTTTCTTTCAAGGTGTCGAATGCTTTCTGCTATTTGCCTCCCCACTGAAACACCTTGTTCAATCCTGTTAAAGCATGTAAGGGAGCTGCAATTAAGGAAAAGTTAGAAATGAACTTTCTCCATTATTATGCTGCTCCTAAGAAGCTTCTGAATTCTGTAGCAGATTTGGGTTTAGGCCAGTTTACAATGACTGCAATTTTAGAGGGATCTATCTTCAATTCACCACCCCCTACTATATGACCCAAATAATTCAAAGATGTTTTGCCAAATTCACATTTTGAGAGTTTAACATAAAAATTTTCTCTTTTCAAAACATATAGTGTCTGCTTAACATGCTTTAAATGTTCTTCCCACATTTTGCTAAATATAAGAATGTCATCTAGATATACAATAACAAAATCATCAAGAAAAGGTATGAGTACATCATTCATTATTCTCATGAAAGTATCAGGAGCATTAGTTAAGCCAAAAGGCATAACCAGCCACTCATACAATCCCTGCTTTGTTTTGAAGCCAGTCTTCCATGCATCTTGTTCTACAACTCTGACCTGATGATATCCACTACGCAAGTCTAACTTGGAAAAATAAACAGTTTCTTTCAATTGATCTAATAGATCATCTATGCGAGGAAGGAGATAATGATTTTTGATTGTTATCTTATTCAGTGCTTGGTAATCAATGCACATTCTCCACGAGACATCTTTATTTCTTACCAAATTGATTGGAGACCCATATGGTGATGTGCTAGGTCTGATGGACCCCTTCTTGAGCAACTCCTACACCTGCTTCTTGATTTCTGCATTCTCTAAAGGGACAACATGTACATTCCAATGTTGGGCAATGGAGCATGTGCTGCAAAATAATATCATGCACTATTTCCTTTTTGGGTGGCAGACCTTTAGGTTCTTGAAACAAGATATCATACTCTGAAACAACCTTTTCTAAATCAACTTGTTGTTTAGCATTACAATCTTCAAATACATTGGTTTTATCATGTTTCTTTTCCTTTACAACCATCAGTAAGAATTGTTAGCATGAATTTATCATTTTTTTCATTTGCCCGGAGTTTATGAGAGTATAATTATTCTTGAGCCTATGAGCTCTTACAAAGTATTCGATTCCATCTTTAACAAATAGATACTTGTTCTCAGCTCTATATAAAATAGCTTTTCTATCATACAAGTAAGGACTTCCTAAAACAATTCCACATATATCCAAGGGAATTATGTCTAACTCTACCTCATCTACAAATGTTGACCCAAAAGAAAACTTGAGTTTGCATTGTCTAGTTACTTGTAGTTGTGATTTATCATTCAACCATCCTAATGGGTATGGTTTCTTGTGAGGTGTAGTTACTAATCCCAACTTCTTTACAATTGCTTCAAAAATCAAATTTACTTGTGAGCCACTGTCAAACAAAGTATCAACCTTTTGTTGTTTGAAAATAACTTGAATATGGAAAAGCTTATGTCTTTTTATCTCATTTTCTTCATCAATAGTAGATTGTGCATAATTACTAGTAGATGCTTTATAATTCTTACCTCTTATAGCTGTGGCTGCAATGGTTATTTCATCTCCCGAGTCTGACCCCAAATCTTTCTGAATAGCTGCAGCAGTCTTCTTCTTCTTGCCCTCGAACTTTTTAGGTCTCAGCTCTGGATGCAGAATCCAACATTGCTCATCATCATGCCCATCCTTTTTACAGTGAGTGCATGAAGCTTTGCTTTTCTGTGCAGTGTTAGCCTTCCTTGCTTTCCATTTCTGTTTTCTTTTCTCCTTATTCTTGCTTGCAGTGGGTTGGGATGATCCCTCAACTTCTGGATTTCCACTCTTTCCTCTAGCTTCTAGATGAGTAGCTTGTACAGATACCTCATCTATACTAGTGGGATTAAACATGAGGATAATGTGCCTCATGTAGCTGTGTAGACCACCTATGTACTTCAATAGAGTCTCAAGTGAGTCTAATGAAATTCCTAGAATCAAATCTCTTTTCCTAAATTCTTGGGTGTAACCTTGTACACTTTGCCCTTTCAATTGGAGAAGAGTTTGCCAGCTCATCATGGCTTGCTGCATGTGAGCTAGTGGATAGAACTTCTTTTTGATTACAGAAACAAATTCACTCCAGACAGAAAGAATCTTACCATGTTTCTTCATGTCATCTTGTGTCCTGCCTTCCCACCATACCAAGGCAGTGCCTCCGAGGCGTAGACTGGCTAGCTAAATCTTATTCTTGTCTGAGTCGATACTCTACACTCTGCAATAAACATCAATTTGTCTGATCCAATTATCTAGCTTCTTTGCATTCAACTCTCCATCATATATTGGTAAATAAAATTTAACATCTAATTTAATCAAAGATGTCTTCTTTTTTATGTTCAGGGCTATTAGGAGGTGTGAGAAAGTTTTCTTCTTTCCCTTTTCCTTTTGAGTGGTCATGGAGGAGAGGTTCTTCTTCTCCTTTTTCTTTGGAATGTGATGAATCTTCATCTTTACCTTTCTTAAACTCCCTGTACATTTCCTCTACCATGGACCTCGTGCCCAAAAAACTATCTATGAATTGGGGGTTTGGTCCCAAGGGACTTTCTTTTGACATTTTCTTCTTAGGATAGACTCTTCCAATTTCTGGGTTAGTTTCGACCAACTCGCCTTCTCCTAATTTAAACTTTGATCTAGTTAGCATTCAACAACAAAATCCAGCACAAGCTTGTCTAACCTTAAACAACCTAGATCTTTGATACCACTTGATCTGATATCACTCGTGAATGATCTCATTTAATTAACGAAGGTATTACAGACCCATGTGCTGGGGTGTGCCTATGTTATTTTAAGCAATGGATCGATAAGATTGAAAAATACACAAGCACTTGGAACAGTGAGAGAAACACAGTAAGCAAATACAAAACATAAAAATTTTAATAAGGAGTTCACCCAATCTTCCTGAGCTACGTCTCCGAGTCCAGCCTTTAATGGTGACCTTTTCTATTGTGTCTTAAAGCAGATATTTTACAATAAGGAGCTCAATTTGAGTCTCACTTAACAGAGAATGATTAGTAGGATTGTACTTGGATCCCCCAAGTCTCTAGAGTACATAGACTCCCCTTACTGAATCTTGAATTTGACTGGTCTCAGTGGTATGAGTCCAATTTGGTACTCAATACTTGACAAGTCTACATAGAGGAGTTGCTTGAACCTCTCAAGCCTTCTCTGGAGTTCATAGACTCTCGGACCCTCTCTGTTCTATCTGCTCGATGCCGCCTTTACTCTGCATGTCAGCTCGACTTCTCTGTTCTATGCAATTCACTTCTTTCTCTCTATTTCTGTCCCCCCTACTCTTTGTCTGTTTGTGGCTTAAACCCAATCTGCTCCTTGACTGTTCATTTCCTCTTCCCAACTCTCTGAATCGCCTGCCTCTGTTCGCTGGAATTCCCCTACTCTGCGTCATCATCGCTGTGTAATGCTTCACAGAGAGGTGGCCACCTATTTCCTCACGAACTGAGTGTCAGTTCTCTTTGAATAGTCGTTATTTCCATTTCTCCAAGATTGCTCACGAGATCGTTCCTTTGCCAACTCATCGGTCATGTTGGACCTCAAATCTCATGTACCTTAGTCTATTTCCCTGTCAAATCAGGTCTTCCATCGAGTTGATTCTCCACTGTTGATCTGGAGCCTCCAGATCCTACGGTCTTCGTCTATATCGCGCGGGTAAGTTGCTCAACCATTATTCACGCGATGTAAGCAGTTTTCTCTCACATCTGCTGGATGTGTGTTACCCGGCGTGTGGCATCGCGCTGAACTTGGCCAAACCCGCTTACCGCTCGAAGTGCACGTGATATCCTTCCGGTTTTGGGAGCAGGACTCACCTTCTGACGGTTTCCGCCAGTTTCTTGTTTTCCTCATGACTGAGCACTCAGGGCTTTCCTTCACTGAGAATTTTTCCGTGCGATATCGGAAACTGCCTCTGTTTTTGGATCTGGACTTCCAATTGCAAATTTGCATCCATGTGCGGTCTCCATGGGCCAACGGTCAGCACGCTTTGACTGAGGGTCCTCGTTGTTCCATGCTGGCCACAAATTGCCATTGTCCAGAGGTCATCTCTAATAAGCTCGACATTCATAAGATTTTGAAGCTTGACATAATTTGAAACAATCATCGAAATGTTTAAGGATCCAATTCGGATCATGCGTGTGGTACTGTGTACATGTGGTATTGTGTACATGTTGTACAGTGGTGCAGTATACATATGGCATTGTGTACATGTTGCACAGGTGGTGCCGTGTACATGTGTTGATGTGCAGGTGGTGCTTGGTACATGTGGTAATGGTGTACGAGTGGGATTGAGTGCATGTCGTACATGTTGTGTTGCGAGCATGCGGTACTATGTATGTGCATTGTGTACGTGCATGTATTGTGTGGTGTTGTACATTGGGTATAGATGTATTGTGTTGTGTTTTACGCCAGGTGTAGGTGTATGTATTATGTTATGCACTGAATGTAGGTGAATCCTGGTATTACTTTGAGGGTGGAGGTGTGAGCCTCTAGATTCCCTTTTTTCAGATGCAACCATCGTATCTTTTATTTGTTGGTTGAGCAAATATGTATGTGTATATTATTGCAAATGTTGTATCGAGCTGGATTTATAAAGCTCCATAGACAGTATGGTTATTTTCTGATTGAAGAAAATGTGTATGTGTATATGTGGTTATTGTAAATACCATAATGAGTTGTGTTATAAAGCTCCAGTAAATGGTATGTTTATCATGTTTTTGCAAATGGTCATTGTAAATACTGCAACGAGTTGTGTTATAAAGCTATATGGGTAGTATGTTTTGTTTTCAGCATTCTTGTTGGTTATAAGTGTCATTGAACACCGATGACGATGTTTCCCAAGGGGGAGGGTTCTATAACAACCCTGGCTAAAAATCCATGTAAAAATATATAAGGCCACGGTGATGGGACACATATTCCAAGTTGAATGGTGGGAAACACATCCTAGTGGGTGTTCATTTGGTTGTTTATGGCTAAGGAAGCAATGGCTAAGGCTTTGGAAAGGAAAAATGGCATTTTTGGCACATTTATTTATGAAAATAATGGAAATTAGGAGAAAAGGAAGGTGGAAGGTCACAGGTTGCATGTGAGGAGGAAAATGAAGGAAAATAATGGAAAATGAAGAAAATAGAGGCCTTATTGATAAAAAGGCTTCTGAGGGTTATTTTTCAGGCTCTTGGCTAAGACTGGAACAATTCAATTTTGGAGCTCTCTCATACTCTTGGATATTTAGAGTTTCTTGAAACACTCTTGGAGGGTGTGGCATGCTTGGAGTTTTGGAGCAAGAAGGCAAAGGAAGAGCAGGAAGGTGCAAGAGGGCATCAAGATTAGCAACTACAACAATTTTGCTTGCAACTATCAAGTTGCGTGTATGCTTTCTTCACTAGTTTTGGCATGCATGGCGCATGTATGTGGATTCTTGGTCATGATCTGTTACTGGCATGGAGGATTTCCTAGATTGATAGTGGATTTCCTAGCCTTGTCATTTCCTGGATAACCATGGAAATTGTGAGTTTATTTCCTTGTTTGTTTTGGTTGGTTCTCATATTTCCTTAGCTTGGGTTGAGTTATTAGTTCTTGGAAGCCTTTGTTGGACAAACGCTCTGGAAGCCCTGTAACGGCTTGGGTCGAGTCACTAGTCCTAGAAGCCTTGGTTGGACAAATGCTCTGGAAGCCCTGTAACAATTTGGGTTGAGTTACTAGTCCTGGAAGCCTTGGTTGGAAAAAACACTCTAGAATCCCTTGGTGGGTTGAGTTACTAGTCTTGGAATCCTTGGTTGGACAAATGCTTTGGAAGCTAACAATAGTTGTGGTTTGAGTTACTAGTCCTGGAAGCCTTGGTTGGACAAATGCTCTGGAGCTTGACGACAGTCATGGGTTGAGTTACTAGTCCTAGAAGCTAGGTTGGAACAAATGCTTTAGAGCCTTGGATGGCTGGGATAGAGACCAATCTGGTGATGGTTTTGTGATCTCCAACCGTGAGGTGGAATAACTATTTGTTGGGTTGAGGTGGATGGCCTTTGGAAACCCTAGATGAGTTTTGCTTGATGTGTTCTATGAGATCCCACATTCATGCTTGGAATATGGCACGGGGGTGAATGGATGAAGAAATATTTGGCTCAACCATTCTATGGTTGGGTGGAACGTGGAAGTCCCATCTTGGGTTTGGATTTTGCATCATTAATGAATGGTTATTTCTCCTTGTATCTATATGAGCATTATGGTGGATTATATGTGGTTTATATGGTTGTTATTTCATTCGTATTTTTGTCCTTATTATGTTGGTTATGTATGTGTTTTATGACAGCAGCCATGTGTGGCTCTCATCATGTTTTTACTTATAATTTAATGATAAATATATCTATGAACTAATGGATGAAATGGTATCTAATGTGAAAAGGATACAATGATTCATAGCGAATCCCAGATAAGTATCAGATCTCTATGCTTAGATCTGTTATTTACATATGTAGGTTGCATATTTACTAAGTGTTTGAAAAAATGTCTGCCATGGTTAGGCTTGGTTAAGTCAATCCCTTGATCGAGTTTTATGTTAGAGGCTTTGCCTTAGTGTCATTTAATGTCTTGGAGAGTCTCATCAAGTTCTAGGCATTGGTTTGGAGACTAGCCCTGAAAATATGGCATAAATCTCGCAATCTCTGGCACAAAAATGGCTGATAGAGACTGCAGTCTTTCCCTTGCAGGTAGTGTGGGAGTGACTATAGGTTTACAATTGCACTCATGCCTCGTGATGGGAGCGAATCTGGGTCTAATTCATTGAAATGCTAGGTTAACTCAGGGGTTAGGATCTTAGAGTGGTGAATTAGCTCTTAGGGGTCCTGAAGCACCTTAGGGATGTATGCATGGTGTGTTTTCATCGATTCGATTTCCTTAAGGTCACTTAGGAGGTTGAATCATATCATAGTTGCCTCTCATCACAAGTTTACCCCGGGTAGATGGTTACAGAGTGGTATCAGAGCATGGTTGCACTCTCCTTGGGCAATGTGTTGATCATACTTTGACGTTGGTTGCAAGTGTGTTCCTTATGCATGTAGTCCATGTTCTTCTTGCATTTGCATGGTGTCGATCTTGGTTGTAGTGATGTCCCCATGTGAACGTTGAAGTTTTTTTCATGGAGTATGTCTTCCCTTGTATATGGTTGATTATGCATTGTTATGCATGTTAGTGTTCACATTTTATCAAGTGCACATGAGGTGGTTGTTGTTTTCATGCATGAGGTCATGTTTTGTGTAGTTGGTATGGTCATGCATTGATGGCTAGACTCTAGCTAGAATGGTGTGTATATGGTTTTGTACTCATGTGTTATATGTATATATGCATTTGTTATGCATGTATGGTATTGGCTATAGTTATGCATGAATGGTAGGTCAAACATGCCTTGTGAAGTCATGGTATGCAATTTAGGTCATCATGGTGCTATTGGTTGTTATGATGCTAATATGTTGGCTAAGATAGAGCTGGAGATGTAGATCATCATAATGAGGTTGCAACATTAGAATTTTGGATAAGAACAGATCCTCATACAGGTATTGTATATTTGGCGTGCAGGTATGTAAGTTAAGGTTTTCGTATGTATTAGGTTTATATACATTAGGTTTACGTAAATATTTTTGATGTTATGGTTACCTACATGATAGATGATAGTTGGTTAGTATAGTCACATGCACATGTGTAAAGAATGATAGTAACCTGTAGTTGTATGCATTGTTATTGTTGTTTTATATTAGATAACCTAATGATTATGTTATATGTTGTTGATGAGTATGTTATAGGTTAACCTGTTGTTGTTATATGACAGTTAGCTTGACGATTAGGTTATATGTTGTCGATGAGCATGATATATAGCTTATGATTGTTATATGCTAGTAACTTGATGATTAGGGTTATTTCATTAAGATCTTGATGTCATATGTATCATACTAAATTGGATTGGGCTACGTAGATGGGTAGGGTTATGACATTCAGGTAGGAGTCAACTTAATGTGTTGCATTGTGTGTTACTAATCTAGACCGATTGTACATATGTGATTGCTATGCATAAATGATAAATGCTTATGATCTTATGACATGAACATGCTAGTTAGTTACTATTATGGATATCATGATTTATGTTTGAGTTGATATGTTATGAAGTTGTATCTTTCTAGCTAGATTGATTGTGTAGACAAGATAGTCTCTCCTAAGGTACACTAAGGTATGCGTTTGGTGCTTCATTCTTGAATATGTCATCTAGTTGATTTATTTAACATGGTATGTTTGCAAGTTGGTTGGATGTTTAATGAATTGCATAATATGAGTACTTGTTTATAAGGTTTCTTGTTGCAATGATCTTGTTTTAAGAATATTGTACTAACACATATGTGTTGAGATAGTTCATATGTACTTGAGTATAGTGGGTGATAGTTGTAGCATTGTGTCTAAGGACTATGAGTCGACTATGAATTATGACATTATTGTTAGTCTTTGTAAAAGTCGATTTCAAATTGATAGATATGATGGTCTTGATATTTGGAACATGTGGTTGGCATGTGTGAGTAGTTGCAGGGTGACATGCTTGGTATTAAAAGGACAAGGTAATGATCTATATGTTTATATAACTAACAGTTGGGTGATGTGATAGTACACAGTAAGCCTTGACTGAAACAAGATAAAAGGGTAAAAGAAAGGAATTGGGAAAGAATTCCTTTGGCTATATTTGGAAACCCTAATTCCAAATGAACGAGTGCTTTGCATGCAGGGAGTCTTCTTAACCTTGATTTTGTTTGACATTATGTGGATATGTGCTAGATTCATGAAATTTTACTTGACAGGTATATTAGCTAGTATTTAGTTACATGTGGATTTGTCAAAGGATTGGAGTCCCTTGAGAGATGGCGTGGATGTGCTCAGTTGCAAGCAACATGCTTGGCACAACAAGATGAGGCAACTGGTGTATTGTTAAGTTTATTTATGCACTAACAGTTATGTGTTAATGATCGGATGATGGAGGGAGTTGCATGGTAAGAGAGAGTGCCATGAAATCTTGAAGAAGGCTCAGGTTGAGCTTTACTTGGGAACCATGGGGATTGATTCATGGTGTCTGTTGAGAGCCTTGTGATTTTGGTCTTTTGCGATTTGCTTGTGCTTGTTTATAGTTTTGTTATGTTTATTGCATGATCATTCCACTTTGTTTGTGGTGTCGTATTGCTGCTGGTTTTCATGTTTTTCTTCTTGTTTGTTTCTTGTCTTTCCTTTTATGTTCCGAGTCTTGGGAATTGGGTGGGAAAGAGGAAATTTGATGGAGCTCGGGGAGAGTTATGTGGCACCCAAAAGGTAATGTAATATTCAGATGAAGCTTTGTGCATGGGTAAGCGCAGTGGAAGGCAAGACTATGCCAATTTGTTAGAATGGTTGGTCCATTGTGATAAATGGATGGTGGTAGGACAAACATGGGAAAGGTAATCAAGAAAGGTAAGGTGAATGGATTGGAGGAATTGGATATATTGGGAACTATTGTTCTCGATGTTGTGCACGGTGAGCACAGATAAAGCGAAATTTCTTAACCTAGACCTTATGCTATCTGGTAATTATGTTGGGATCATAATTATGTTGTTGTCTATATGCGTATACAAGTGTATATGTATGTCGTTGACTGACTAGATAATAATTATTTTATGTTGATGTTTACATGTATGTATGTATGTATGTATGTCGTTTCCTGATAGGATCATAATTGCTTCATGCAAATGATTATCTATCTATCTATATATATATATATATATATATATATTATATATTTATATTAATACTATATATATAATGATATATAATATATATATATATATATAATATATTATATATATATATATATATATATCACTGTTTGACAGGGTTGTCAAGGATCATTCCGGTGGAGGAATGATTGCCTATGCAAGAGAACGACATAACGATGTTCTTGGTCTTACAAGGAATCAATTGGGAAGAGTAGCCTGACGGGTTTATGAGGCCAGTATCATGTGGTTATGAATTGATATTATATGCTTGTATTATGCCTATGCTTATGTTATGGATAGGTTATACCGAGGGATACATCAACAAAGTGAAAGCAGTGTGGTATGCGGCATGCTGGGAAAAGCATCGATAAGGCACTGGAAGCAAGGTTGCTTGGTAAAGAGTCAACGTGGTTTTGGATGTGTGGTACGATTGTTGTGTATGTCGTATATGTTGTACTTGTTGCACCTGTGATGTTGTGTGAATGTGGTGTGGTGTATATTTAGTGCGTGTCCATGTTGATTATGTAATATTATGTACATGGTGTAGTACATATAATGTTGTATGAATGTTGCATATTTAGTGCTGGGTATAGATGCCACTAAGTATATGTTGGATATGCGGTATTGTGTGCATGATGGATATGTAGTGTTGTGTGCGTATGGTGCTTTTCACATGTTGGATATGTAGTGTTGTGTATAGATGATGCTATGTACATGTTCGAAATGCAGTGCTATGTACAAGTGGTGTTGCGTGGATGCTGTACATGTGGTGCTATGTACATATGGTGTGTTGTGCATGATTGTACAAGTGGTGTTGTCTGCATGTGGTGTTGTGTACATGTGGTACAAGTGGCACTATGTGCATGTGTGCTTGTACATGTCTTGCATGTGGCGATGTGTACATGTGGTGGCGTGTACATGTCGTGCGTGTGGTATTGTGTACGCATTGTATAATGGTGCAGTGTACATATGGCATAGTGTACACGTTGTGTAGGTGGTGCCATGTACATGTGATGTTGTGCACACATTGTGTAGGTGGTGCTTGCTACATGTGGTATTGGTGTATGTGTGGGATTGAGTGCATGTCGTACATGTTTTATTGCAAGCATGTGGTTCTATATATGTGCATTATGTACGTGCATGTATTGTGTGGTGTTGTACATTGGGTATAGATGTATTATTTTGTGTTGTACGCCAGGTGTAGGTGTATGTATTGTGTTAGGCACTGAATTTAGGTGTATGTATTGTATTGTATACACTGTGTGTAGGTGTATGTGTTGTATGTCCAGTGTAGGTGCATGTATTGCATGGAGTTGTATGTCATGTGTGGTTGTATGTGTGTGATGCACACTATGTATATGTGCACCTGGTGGAGGAGAAGGCATTGGGTTTTTGTTAGGTGTGAAAACCGATCCGGTTTGTGTACAAAGAACAAAGGCAGAAGTAAGGATCAATGAAGGATAAGTATCAGTATTATATTTTAGTTTTACTACGCATATGATTTATGACTCTGGTATATGATGATTACATGTGATCTATGATTATGGTTTATGATAGTTACATGTGATTTATGATTTTGATCTATGATGGTTATGTTTTCAGCTCATCTCATGTGATGTTTTTATACATGATGCTAGTTTGATTTGTCGTGATAAGAAGTGAAGAGGTTTGCAAATGTACCTTATTGACGAGCTACTAATAAGGTATGATGTGAATTTATTTCAATTTATTTTCAATCTAATGTAAGTTATGTGCTTGGTATAAGAATGCATGAAATGCCCGGTTGGGTGATTGAAATTGACTGCAAGAATTAGCAACAATAGCAAAGGAATTGAAATAGGAAGCGACATGCTAGTGAGGTACATCAGGAACCGGGCCATTATGGGACACTAGTACCCAATAGTGTCCATTGATTTCCATGAGCATGCTATGACCAATATGGTGGTTTTGAGGGAGGGACATGCCTTGGTTTTTGTATCTTTCGATGCGAAGAAGCCTTGCCAAGGATGGATTTCCTAAGATGGGGTTGCTGAAAGAACTTGGAAGGTGAGTGACAACACAGAAGGGGTGACCAAATTTCTCGAGGGACTGTGTAGTAGAGAAGGGAAGGTCACTGATGGATTTATTTTGGTCATTAGCATTTCCATATGGAATTAGATGCACATTGGGAGTGCGCCCTGGAATAATGAGCCAGTAACTGTTCACTGAGAGTACAAGTGGCGTGGGATTGTAGCGCTGGACATTGGATGCAAATTTTACTTTGATAGTGGATTCTAGACTTCCTGGGAAGGAGGTGAATCCTGGTATTACTTTGAGGGTGGAGGTGTGAGCCTCTGGATTCCCTTTTTGTAGATGCAGACATCGTATATTTCATTTGCTAGTTGAGAAAATGTGTATATTATTGTAAATGTTGTATCAAGATGGATTTTTAAAGCTTCATAGATAGTATGGCTATTTGCTAGTTGAAGCAAATGTGTATGTGTATATGTGGTTATTGTGAATGATGTAATGCATTGTGTTATAAATCTCTAGTAACCGATATGTTTGTCATGTTTTAGCAGATGGTCATTGTAAATACTGCAACAAGCTATGTTATAAAGCTCCATGGGCAGTATGTTTTGTTTTCAGTAGTGTTGTTGGTTATAGGTGCCATTGAACACCGATGACAGTGTTCCCCTAAGGGGGGAGGTTCTGTAACAACCCTCGCTAAAAATTCATGTAAAAATATATAAGGCCATGGTGATGGGACACATATTCCAATTTGAATGGTGGCGAGACATCCTATTGGGTGATAATTTGGTTGTTTATGGCTAAGGAAGCAATGGCTAAGGCTTTGGAAAGGAAAAATGGCATTTTTGGCACATTTATTTATGAAAATAATGGAAATTAGAAGAAAAAGAAGGTGAAAGGTCACATGTTGCATGTGAGGAGGAAAACGAAGGAAAATAATGGAAAATGAAGAAAATAGAGGCCTCATCATTAATGAATGGTTATTCTTCTTGTATCTCTATGAGAATTATGATGGATTATATGTGGTTTATATGGCTGTGATTTCATTGGTATTTATGTCCTTATTATTCTGGTTATGTATGTGTCTTATGACAACGACCATGTGTGACTCTCATTGTTTTTTTACTTATAATTGAATGATAAATGTATCTATGACTCAATGGATTAAATGGAAGCTAATGTGAAAAGGAGACAATGCTTCATAGCGAATCCCAGATAAATATGAGACCCCTGTGCTCAGATCTATTATTTACACTTGTAGGTTGCATATTTACTAATTGTTTGACAAAATGTCTAACATGGTCAGGTCAAGCTGTTGATCAAGTTTTTTGTTAGAGGCTTTTCCTTAGTTTCATTGAATGTCTTGGAGAATTTCATCAAGTTCTAGGCATTGGTTTGGAGACTAGCCCTGAAAAAGTGGCTTAAATATTGTAGTCTCTGGCATACAACTAGTTGATAGAGACTGCAGTCTCTCCCTTGCAGGCACTGTGGGAGTGACTATAGTTTTACATTCGCACTCATGCCTTGTCATTGGAGTGACTTTGGGTCTAATTCATTGAAATTCTAGGTTAACTCAGGGGTTGGGCACCTACAGTGGTGGATTAGCTCTTGGAGGTCCTGAAGCACCTGAGGGATGTATGTATGGTGTGTTTTCGTTGATTCCATTTCCTTAAGGTTACTTAGGAGGTCGAATCATATCATAGTGGCCTCTCATCACATGTTTACCCTGGCTAGCTGGTTGCTTGGTTAGATGTGGGAGGAGGGTGTTACATTGGTATATTATAAAAATGAAGAAGAGCATGTTGAACACTTAACAATAGTGTTGAGATTGTTGAGAGAGTATCAATTGTATGTTAAGCTCTGTTGACACATAATCATCAGGATTGGGTGAATAAATATAATCAATGTAAATAAATAATAAGAGATATGAACAGTCATCGGGAGATGAAGTGAACAGCTTCCCTCATGTATATAATAAAGACCAACCTAAAGTAATAACATGAATTAATTTTGTGGAGTTACTGCGACCAAGGTTTTTGATTCCTTGATGCAAATGTGTTCCTTGCGACGGTTCGGCATTTGTGCTGGCTCCATACAGGAGTTGATAAGTATCAAAGTTTGTTCATGTCAAAGCACAGAATAGGCCTGTAAAGGCTCCAGCTCCCCAAGCCCGAGCTCCCGGTCCTTCATGACCACTGCCCCTTGTTGATCGTGAGAAGACTTTTCCGTTGTTACTTCGGTTTTTTTTTTTTACCAAGATAAGAAATCATCAAAAGATGAAGTGCAGATCTACACATGGAGGGATGCTACACTGTGAGAGCTGACGGATATGGTAAAATAAGTCGCACCGACAGCAAGGAGAAGATATGCAAAACTATACCTCTGTCGTACCTCTGTTGGAATGTTGTATATACCTCTGTTGAATGCACTATAAAGTTTTGTATTTACGTTGTCCAATTCAGAGCACTATCCAGTTGAATACAATGTACAATTTTGTGTATTTATAGTCTTGTGTATTAACATTTTAATTTGTTTTCCAATCATATCAGAATTATATTTTTCCCACTAGGAGTAAAATTTTGCAATAGAAGTTTTTGTTACAATATTCATTCAATCATATCCATTGTGGGAATAGTTCCCACTGGCAAGGAGAACTATCCTGAGTGGTCCCGGATGATAAAACACACCCTCATTTTCAATGAGTTGTGGAAAGGAGTGTGCATTGGAGACGGAGACAAATAGCCAGAACAACCTACCTCAGACAAAGAGCTTGCCATTTGGGAAAAAAAGAACAGCAAAGCCTATGCATTAATTGCAGCATTTGTAAGTGAAGAGGTGAGTTACCATATTACGCCATTTTCAACTGCTTTCGAAGCCTTACAAAAGTTGAAAGAACTCTATGACTCACATTCTGCACTTGAAGTTGTTCAACTCATAATTAAACTCTTCACTCTTGAATTGCAAAATAATGATCCTCTTGCTCTTTCATCCGAAGTAAAGTCTATAATGCATGATATCCAAGCCACTAAAATTGATTTGGATATTCCTCTTATCGCTTTTATCAAGGCACTTTATCCTACTTACTCCAATTATCTTGAGTCATTGTAAGCAAATGGAAATCTTAAAGACATTACCTTTGACTCTCTTGTGAAAAAATTTGCTGAAAGAGAGAAAGCTTTTGGAAAGAAGACAGCCCCTGAATCTTCTGAAGAAGGTTGTGTGCTTGCTCATAATGAAAAGGATCCTTGCTGCAAGATTACTTCAAGAGGAAGAGGTGGTCGAAGAGGAGAGGAAGATATTTCAGAGGCAGGGGGGGTAAGACACT
>APFE030332861.1:74142-86553 GCA_000404065.3 Pinus taeda
CTAACTGAGCATCTTCTGAAACTCAATTTCAAACATTTTGATCTTGATGATGCAACTTTATTTGTCAAGAAAGTTGGAAAAACAGTTGTATATCTTGTAGTATATGTAGATGACCTTTTGATGATAGGGAACAATGAAAGCTACATTGCATCCATAAAGAAGGAATTGGGGAAAAGCTTTGAAATGACTGATTTGGGCTATGTTCATTACTATCTTGGTATTGAAGTGACCCAACATGCGAAGTCCATAGTTCTTTCTCAAAAGAAATCCATTGGAGATCTGTTGAATAGTTTTGGCATGATAGAATGCAATCCTCTTACTACTCAAATGGAACAAAACTTAAAGCTCACATCTATTGAAGGAAAAGAATTTGAGGATGCAACAAAGTATAGATAGCTTGTAGGAAGTCTCAACTACCTAACTACGACCAGACCAGACATTTCGTTTGTTGTTGGAATCCTCTCCAGGGTTTTGCAAAAGCCTTGTGAGGGACATTGGTCTGTTACAAAAAGAGTTCTAAGGTACTTGAAGGGAACTCAAAACTTTGGAATCAAGTATACACAGATGGACGACTTCAGTTTGATTGGATACTCTGATTCAGACTTCGATGGAGACAAAGAAACTAGGGTATCTACTTCAGGATATGCTATGAGTCTTGGATCAGGAGCTGTCTCCTCGAGATCACGCAAACAATCAGTTCTGGCAGATTCCACAACAGAAGCAGAATATGTGGTAGCAACTGAAGCAATGAAAAAAAATGTTTGGCTCAGGAAAATTCTTGAAGATTTCTAGGTAAAACAAGTAAAATCAACTCCACTCATGATTGAAAATACCTCTGCAATAAAGTTGGCCAAGAACCCAAAGTTCCATGATCGAACGAAGCACATCAATACCAAATATCATCTGATTCGATATCATGTTGAGGCCAAAACAATCCATCTCTTTCATTGTTCCACTAATGAGCAAATTGCCGACATATTCATCAAAGCACTTGGAAGAGAATAGCTTGAACAATTCAGAATGATTCTTGGACTCACCAACATCCCTTCTGATTAAGGGGGGAATGTTGACACCTAATCATCAGGATTGGATGAATAAATATAATCAATGTAAATAAATAATAAGAGATATGAACAATCATCGGGAGATGAAGTGAACAGTCTCCCTCATGTATATAATAAAGACCAACCTAAAGGAATAACATGAATTAATTTTGTGGAGTTACTACTTGGCCTGACAAGCTCAACAAGTGTAGTTTCTTTGAGACAAAGGTACATTAGTTAGGACATGTGGTTTCCAAGGAAGGCGTAGCAGTGAACCCAGAAAAGGTAAGAGCCATCATGGAGTGGGAAGCCCCTAGGAATATGGATGAGGTGAGATCCTTCATCGGGTTAGTAGGGTATTACAAGAGGTTCTTCAAGAAATTGTCATAGATTTCTTATCCTATCACATCATTGCAAAGGAAAGGAAAGAGGTTTGAATGGATAGAGGAATGTGCATCAAGTTTTGAGGAGTTAAGGCAGTTGTTGACACATGCTCCATTGTTAAAGCTCGTAGATCTGAACAAAGAGTTTGTGGTATGTACAAATGCTTGCAAGAGAGGTCTTGGTGGAGTTCTTATGCAGGAAGGACAGGTGGTATGTTACGAGTCACAAAAATTAAATGAGCATGAGCAGAACTATCTGACACATGATCTTGAGTTGGAAGGGATCATTCATGCATTGAAAATGTGGAGGCACTATATTCTTGGCATACGATTTGTATTTATGAGTGATCACAGTGGATTGTGGTATCTATTTGACCAACCAAATATGAATGTCAGGCAAGCTAGATGGTTGGACACGATCAAGGAGTTTGAATTTGATA
Source organism: Pinus taeda (assembly GCA_000404065.3). Lineage (NCBI taxonomy): Eukaryota > Viridiplantae > Streptophyta > Pinopsida > Pinales > Pinaceae > Pinus > Pinus taeda. The sequence continues at coordinate 76,009 of APFE030332861.1, forward strand.
TCGAGTATATTGAAGGTAAAGAGAACAGGGTTGCAGATGCTCTTAGCAGGCAGATACAGGTAAATCATATAGAAGCTATGAGCTCCTATGTGACAGATCTATAGGATAGGATCTTGCAGGTAGGTCAACAAGATGTCAGGTATATGGAGCTTAGGTACATATTACAACATAGTATAGGTACAAGTACAGGTACAGGTACAGGTGTAGGTGCATAGAATGTGGACTATTGTCTCATGGTAGATGGATTGGTTAGGTTTAGAGACAGGATATATGTGTCAAACAACCATGCGATCTTGAGGGATGATCCAGATCTCTGGGGAGGAAGCCATGATCTAAAATATGAAATGTATCTTGGGCGGAGGCCCCCAAGATATGAAAAATTGAAATGCTAAAAAGAAAGAGCAGAACACATAATAAAAAAACCACAGATTTTTTTATTATTATTAAAATGGATAATAAATGTAAAGGCTACATTGTGGTGGACCCTCTGTCCTTTTACAAAATGCAACTTGTTCCTTATAGCCTCTTTTGGTTACAATACCACAGGTAAATTCCATGGGTGGGTAAATACCATGGGTTGATGTCACTTACAATACCATGGGAGAATGAGTACCATGTGTGGATGCCACTTACAATACCATGTGTAAATTCCATGGGTGGATAAATACCATGGGTGGATGAATACTATGGGTGGATGCCACTTACAGTACCATGGGTAAATTCCATGGGTGGATGCCATTTTCCATTTGGATCATTCCTCCCTCCTTAGGAAGCAATGGTCCCCATTGCATGAAGTTCCATCCTAAGAATCCTTTGTTGAATTTGAAGAAACACTGAATAGAAGGGTTTTTTGTGGGTAACCCATAACTGTGATGAACAAAGATCCAAGGATAGAGATACCTTGTAATGCTTGTGACCAACTGTGATACTAACAATGTGTGACCTAGTAAATGGATTTCGATGAAGTGTGGGTTTTTGGATGACCCATAACCATGACAAACGAAGATCCAAGGATAGAGATACCCTATAATGCTTGTGACCAACTATGATACTAACAATGTGCGGCCTAGCAAATGGACTTTGATGACAAGTATTTTGTGTGGTTGACCCATAACCGTGACTCTGGCTGTTGATAAAAGTAGCAGGTGCTTACATAGCCTGGGGTGGGAGGGAACGTCTCCAAAGAACCCAAGCCAAATTTTGATATGCTGAAATAGATGGATGTGAAGTAGATTTCTACTAAAGTGGGGTGGGAAGGCATGTCTCTAAAGGGAACCCGCTCTAAATATTGCTCCTGATTTAAAATGGACATAACTCGATCAGTATAACTCAGAATCTTTATTATAACCTGTTTTTGGAAATAGAATCACCCATTTTCATATTCCCATGTGTTTGAAATCCCTATCTGGACACTCTGGAAACTCAAATTTGCGTTGCAACTGTTCCACCGTCATAAAAGTTTTGAAAAGAAATAGCTGATTTTAAATTAGCGATATCTCCCTCATCCAAACTCCTATTCAACTGATTTTTTTGAATTTGGGTATTTTTTTGCAAGGAATCTAGATTTATTATTTGTTTTTGCAAATTTTGCACCAAAATTCTAGATCTGGTCTGCAAACTTTCCGTCCCAAAAACTTCCTGCAAAAAAATGAAAAAAAGAAAAAATCTTCTCACTTTGCCCAATAAAGTGCTCTGTGGAAGTTGTAGCATGTGCCTGAAGTTTGTTGAAGATTGTTGCAAAAATTTGAAACTAAAATATGCATCAAACCCTCATTCCCATGGAAACGTAACCTAAATCTGATACCACTAATCCAAATGTTGGGAGGAGGCCCCCAAGATCTAAAAGAAATGAAATGTATTGGGGGGGGAGGCCCCCAAGGTATGAAAAATTGAAGTTGTAAAAGGAAAGAGCATAACACTTTTTTATTATTATTAAAATTATAATAACTGTAAAGGATGCATTGTGGTGGATCCTTTGTCCTTTTACAAAATTCAACTTGTTACTTATAGCCTCTTTTGGTTACAATACCATCAGTAAATTCCATGGGTTGATGTCACTTATAATACCATGGGTGGATGCCACTTAAAATGTCATGGGTAAATTCCATGGGTGGATAAATACCATGGGTGGATGAATGCCATGGTGGATGCCACTTACAGTACAATGGGTAAATTCCATGGGTGGATGCCATTTTCCATTTGGATCAAGGGAGTTTCATACGAAACCATATTCAGGTTACCTAAGCTATCAGACAACACTAACATCAGTAAAGAAGTTTTACTATTGGTTGAAATTGAAGAGAGACGTAGCAGAGTTCTTGGCTAGGTGTTTGGATTGTCAGCAAGTGAAGGTAGAGTGTAAGCATCCAGGTGGACTACTACAACCAATTCTGATTCCAGAGTGGAAATGGGAGGTCATTTCCATGGAATTTATCATAGGTTTTTCAAGGACATCTAAGCAGCATGTTTCCATCATGGTTGTGGTGGACAAGTTGACGAAGGTAGAGCACTTCACTCCAGTGAAGTCTACATACTCAACGAACGATGTAGCATAGGTCTTCATTAGAGATGTGGTGAGATTGCATGGTATTCCATAGAAGATTGTGTCATACAAGGATGTGAAGTTCACTTCCAAGTTTTGGAAGGAGTTGTTTGCAGGGTTAGGTACATAGTTGGCCTTTAGTACAACCTATCATTTGCAGATAGATAGACATATAGAGAGGGTCAACAGAATATTAGAGGAAATGTTGAGGATGTATGTGATGCATTAGAAATGGAAGTGGGAAGAGTACCTTCTGCTGGTAGAATTCACTTACAACAATGGGTATCAGGAATCTTTGAGGATGAGTCTGTTTATGGCATTGTATGGGTGGAGTTGCAATACTCCCATCAGTTGGAGTGATCCAGTTAACAGGGTGTTCATAGGACCAGATATGTTGGTAGAAATGGAACTGGAAATGTAGGTAATCAAGAAGAATATGAGAGAAACATAGGATAGGTAGAAGAGATATGCATACCAAAAAATGTTGTTTAAGGAGTTTAGGGTTGGGGAGAAGGTTTACTTACACATCAAACCAAAGAAGAGGTCCTTGAGGATTGAATCATGTGTCAAGATGGGACCTCGATTTTGTGGACCTTTCAGGATTCTTGAGAGGATTAGGCCATTAGCCTATCGACTTGATCTTCCTCTGACATTGAAAGTCCATGATGTTTTCCATGTGTTATTGCTTAAGAAGTATCTTAAAGATGTTGATCATGTGATTGATTGGTCTATATTGCAAGTGGATCCCAAAGGAAAATTCCATTCAAAACCTCAGTTCATTTTGCAGAGAAAGCTGCTCATGCTCCAGAACCGAGCAATCAAGCAGGTTAAAGTGTAGTGGAAGTGCTTTGGGCCCGATGAAGCTACATGGGAGATGATGGATAAAATGCAGGCTATGTATCCTCCTCTATTTGTTGGTTGAGCAAATTTTTTGATATATGTTTCGGTATGATGTTTTGGTATATGTACACATGTATATGGATGCGAATATAGCCATGACATATGTTATAAAGCTCTAATAAGCAGTATGGGTGTCATGTCATTATGGTTTTCATGTTGGTTTTATTCTTAGTAGGTTGATAATTTTAAATACTACAATGAGCTAAGTTATAAAGCTCTATGGGCAGTATGTTCTACTTACAACAATCTTGTGGTGGTAGGTGTTGTTATGCACTAAGGATGGTGTTCCCCCAAGGGGGAGGGTTCTGTAACAACCCTGGTTACAAAAATCCATGTAAAATTAATAAAGGTAAAATAAGACCTTGGTCATGGGACACGTATTCCAAGATGAATGTTGGGCAAAAACATAGTGATGGGGATCAATTGTGATTAATTAATGGCTAAGGAAATGGAAAAGGCTTTGGAAAGACATGAGACATTTATTGGCATTTTATTTATGAAAATAATGGAAATTAGGAGAAAACGAAGGTGAAAAGTCACAGGTTGCATGTGAGGAGGAAAATAAGGAAAATAATGGAAAATGAAGAAAATAAAGGCCTCATTAATAAAAATGCTTCTAAGGATCAGTTCAAAGGCTTTTGTCAGTTCAATTTTGGAGCTCTCCCTCTATTCTCTCTCTCTCATACTCTTGGACACTTAGATTTTCTTGGAGAACTCTTGGAGGAGTGTGGCATACTTGGAGTTTTAGACAAAGAAGGAAAAGGAATAGTAGGAAAGAGGAAGAGGACATCAGGATTAACAACTACAATGATTTTTTCTTGCAGGTATCAAGTTGCATGTATGTTTTCTTCAATAGTTTTGGCTTGCATGGCATATGCATGTGGTTTCTTAGTTATGATGTATCACTCGCATGGAGGATTGCCTAGATTGACAGTGGATTTTCCTAGCCTTGCCATTTACTGGATAGCCATGGTGTGGAGGGTTCATTTCCTTTTGTTTTCTGGTTGGCTCTCATGTTCCTTTAGTTGTGGGTTGAGATACTAGTTGCTGGATCCCTTGTTGGACAAACTCTTTAGAGCCCTGTAACAACTTGGGTTGAGTTATTAGTCCTAGAGCCTTGGTAGGACAAACACTTTGGAGCCCTTGGTGGGTTAAGTTACTAGTCCTGGAGCCTTGGTTGGACAAATGCTATGGAGCCCGACAACAACTATGGGTTGAGTTACTAGTCCTAGAGCCCTAGACAACTTGGGTAGAGACCAATCTGGGGAGGGTAGTGATGTTCAACCGTGAGGTGGAATCACTGGTTGAGGGTTGAGGTTGTTTGGCCTCTAGAATCCCTAGATGGTTTTGATTGAATTATTCTATGATATCCCACATTCATGCTTGGAATATGGCATGGGAGTGACTGGTGTTGGGTCAAGAAAAAGGTATATTTTCTCCTCAGTAATTGCTTTATTTCATATTTATTCTTGCATGATTATCTATATTTATGAACTGAAATAAAGGAAATTATAGCTAAAGTTGGATGAAAGAACTTGGTAACAAATTAAATAAATTTAGCACTGGAAACTGAATTTTTACTATCCTTGTGTGCAGAAGACGCAAATTGGTTAATAGTCGTTCATTTGATAGAGCAGCACCAGGCTGTAAAAGGGATAGACAACGTCCGACATAGGAAAGGTAGCGAGAGACCAGGCATACCAGTACTATTTCATGATAGAATCAGATTATGTATTGCGAAATCCTCAGGATCCCCTGATCCTGAGGATTCAATTTTATCTACTTTTCTCTTTTACTATTATATATAAGGACGAAAGGCAAACGAGGTTCAGTTCAAACTTATGTAATTTATAATCATTCTTTTTGAGACATATCCTACTATTATCTCAGTGATGCTGTAATCTGGTTACTCATATTAATGAAACACTGCGTTTGATATTCACTTATATTCTGAGTATTCCTTAATAGATACTTCTGGCGACTCTGGGCCCGGTCAAGAGAAGTTCTACTGCTTTCTTGTGTTATAATCTTTCCATTTGAATCTTTATTGATTGTTAATGTTCAATTAATATTATTTCACTTATCACGAGGATTGATGATTCCAATTCATATTGTTGTTCATTTCGATTCATACTTAGTCATGTGATGTATCTAAATAATGCTTTGATTTGATTTATCATATTAGTTTAAGAGTAGATTGTTGTTCCTTCTGAGTTATGATACCATAGATCTTAGAGATAGTGTCAATTAATTTCCATAGTTTGCTGATAGAAAACAATTGTTTTTTTGAAGTCATTTATAGTATTTTCTTGATTGCCACTCAATTAAGAATTGTCGTTCAATCGAGATTGCTGTTCAATTGAGAATTGCCATTCAATCGAGATTGTTGTTCAATTGAGAATTGTCGTTCAATAGAGATTTCTGGTCAATTAGGATTTTCCATTCAATTATGATTTGTGATATATTAATATTGTTGTTTAGTTGTTATAGTTCTCTTTCTTGATCGAGTGAGTTAGCTTTAATTCTATTTGAAGATTGCCAAAAGTGATTATTTGCATTCACATTTAGATTCATTTAATTTTGGAATAAGTAGACGAAATTGTAAAGTGTGTTAAGAATTCTTTCAGAGTCATTTCTCCCTTAGTTATTTATTTAAGAGTTGTGTGACTTAAGTTGAAGAGATAGTTATTAGTGATTGCAATGATTTACCTTTAGCTAATCTCTGAATTCACTGCATAGATTGTGTTGACACTCATGAGATAAAAAGACTTACCTTGGGTTGACAATTAATGTAGTAATTAAGATTGTCTGTAAAAAGACATCTTAGTGCACCAACATTTTAGCATCGTTGCCATGGAGAGTGTTTCAATTGATTTCCTTTTATCTTGTTGTGAAGGAATTGGGTTTTAAAAATGGAAGGTATGAACATGCGTACCTAGCAAGTAAAGTTCTTGCTCACTAGCCTACTTTTCAACAAAGGCTTAGAGGTTAAAATAGGAATTGGTTTTTATGAATGACTAGGACTAGAATGATAGGAAAAGAGCGGAACCCCCCACCTAAATCTGCAAAACCCAAAGGATCGGTGAACCTTTGGAGAATGGACTTTATAGACGAAATCGTAAGAAAAGAAGAGTCTCAAGTGTTAGTAGGATTCCAGGAAATACCTGGAAAAAGTTCTACTGTTATCCCTCAAGCAGAAGACTCACCATCTGCAGCTTACGCTGAGATTTAAAGCTAATTTGGAGGATCAGAACAGAGTCTTCAAGCTACAATAAGTTTACATTCTAATCCTCTACAAGAGGGAAAATCTTGTAACTTATGAGAAGGAGAAGGAGAAACCAGTGGGATTGCTAAGGCAGAACAACAACTGTCTGAACATGGATCTCCTGTGATCCTATTTCTAGGTAGTGCTGCAAAGCCAGCTTGGGTTGCTAATCCTCCGCTTACTCAAAATGCACCCCTTGAAATCCCTGAAGGTTATTGGCACATCTTTGACCAAATGGCAGATCAACCACCTCAAGGTCAAACCTCAACATTAGAGTACCCCATAGTCAACCAAGTGGCCAATGCCCCCATGAAGGCTATTCCTCTGTAGAGCATCCCAACTTTCCATGGGATGATCACAAAGGATCCTGATGCTTTCCTGTTTGAGTTTGATGTCCTCTGTAGAGGGTATGACTACACAACTGAGCCCTAAAATCTAAAACTGTTCCCTTCCACTCTGAAAGGAGCAGCCTTAAGATGGTTTATGGGTCTAGGTGGGCAAACTATTAATTCTCGGGACTAGATGAAAACCTCCTTCCTCAAAAGATACCAGGACTTTTGTAAGACTAGGGAACTGAAAGACGAAATTTTTAAGATGACTGCAAAAGATAATGAAACATTATAAGAATATGTAGAATGATTTAATTATAATTTGCATAGGTCTCCTCACACTGCCTTACTGAAAAAGTCCTAAGAGCTATCTTAATTAAAGGAATGAAAGAGGAATGTGTAGAAACTCTAAAAATGGGAAAAGGAGATATTTCTCAAGAAGATTATGATGAAACCATTCACTTGTGTATTAGGTGTTCGCGAGGAGGCACACATATAGGAGCAGGAAGCCGAGATCCCATGAGCAGTGGAAGAAAACCACATAATGGAGGCGTAACACGGATGGAAATCGATAAACCCCTAGAATATTTTAAGATAGACATCATGGGCACTCTCACAACCCAGCTAGACATCTTATAGGCTAAACAAAAATAGGCCTTAACAGAACAAAACTTGGCCATCTTCTATCCACGTTGTCGAAGGAAGCACAACCAACGGGAATGCCCATTAGAAGTGGTGCAGACATGTGCTATCTATACTAAAGAGCATGCCACTGATCAATGTCCATCATTACTGGGGCTGAAAGCAATATTCAAGGAAGCAGAAGAAGAAACAGAGTTGGTATATCAGATGAACCAACTTCGATAGTGGCAGGATATACCTACAAGTATGACATAAGACGCATCCTAGTTCTTTCCCTCTTCACAGTTTAATCAGCAACAAAACCTTGGGACAGTATGGTAGGGACAATCACCCTACCCAAGTTGGCAGACCCAGCCATTCCTTATGACATCCTAGCCAACACAATCTTTTCCGGGTAATGGTTGGACAAATTATCTTTTTACTCCTGTTTGGGAGGGCAATCTCTATCAATCTGAGTGACTTGCCTCTACTTCTCAAAATCCAAATTGGTATACAAAATGGAAGCGACCTTTGGGGATATCTAACACACCTATGGGGGCAGGTCCTCAGTCTTAGCTTGCACTATCAACACCTTATACATTACGAAAAAATCCCCAACCTCTTTTATGGCCTCAATTGCCAACTCAACTGAATCCAAATCCTAACAATAGACCGGTCTAGTTGGTGCATATTATTGAAAGCTCAGATTATGAGGTTGAGCAGAAAGAATGTAATGAACTCAGATTGAGGTCAGGTCGTATCATCACCCTTGAGGAAAACAAGGATCAACCTTCAATCAAAATTGAAACCCCACCTGTAAATATACCACCTAAACCAAGGAGAAGAGACAGATCAACATGAAGGTCCTGAAAAACTTACACTCACTTCTCCCCCATTCCTTGAAAGGTTATTCTCCTCCAGTCCATTCAAGACATACCCATTTATGCTAAAGCTATGTGTAAAGAAGCCAGTGAAGAAATCAAAAACCTCACCCATCATTCACATTTTAGGGACCTTATCTGATTTACTCTTGGGAGGGGAAACTCCAATAAAGTATGAAGATCCTGGAAACCCCATAGTGACAATTCAGATATATGGCCTCTCTTTTCCTAATACTTTAGTTGATCTGGGTGTAACCATTAATATTTTAACAATAGAAACTTGTCAAGCACTTGGTATTACAACCCTGGAACCAACCACCACTCTATTAGAACTTGCTGATCGTTCGGTGGTAAGGCCAGAAGGAACCTTACAAGATATCACAGTTTCTATTGATTCGTGGGAATATCCAGTAGATTTTCTTGTCATAAACCCAAAGAGTAGATTAGATGGGTACCCTCTGATTCTGGGCTAACCTTGGCTTGCGACAACTGATGCTTATATTGGCTGCCGAGAAGGCAACATGACTATTGCAAAGGGGGATGTTGTAAAAAAACTTGCGTTATATCCTCCTTCCAAGCCAAGTCTGATCATTGTAAAAATATGTAAACAACCACTAGCTTACCTGGAGGAAATCATCTGTTCACCACTCATAGTAGTAGAGGCACTAGAATTTAAAGATCATACTGAAGATGATGTTATTAATAACTTTATGAATCATCCTGCTAATGTGAGCAATGTAAAGTGTCAAATGTTGAAAGAAATCTTGGATAATGAAGCCATGGAGGATCCTCTGAAGGATATCGATGATCAACATATTTAGATGACTGTTTTTCATAACAAAAAACTAGTAGAGATCGAACCCAACAAAATTCTAAATATTAATGATGGTATAGATAGCGATCAACAAAAAAATCTCATACCCATAGAAATATAAAGGGGCTTTTGCATGGGATTATCCTGATATGAAAGGAATAGACCCACAGCTATGTACACACCACATCTATACTAAGAATGATGCTCAACCCATCCGGAAGCCTCAACGGAGATTGAATCCACATCTCAAGGACGTTGTGAAAGAAGAGTTACAGAAGCTGTTAGATGTAAACTTTATAAATCCTATCTCAGACAGTGAATGGGTCTCTCCATTGGCGGTAATCCCTAAGAAAAATGGGAAGTGGAGTGTCTATGTAGACTATAGGGAGTTGAACAAGGTGACACAAAAAGATCATTTCCCCCTCCCATTCATCGATCAAGTCCTTGATATTTTGGCAGGGAAGTTGTTCTTTTCCTTTTTAGATGGTTTCAATGGCTACAATTAGATTCAGATCGCCCCTAAAGACTAGGACAAAACAACCTTCACCTGTCCTTGGGGTACATTCATGATCCAGACTTAAACATGAATGCAACAAATTACAGAGATAACCATATACACAAAGATGCATCGGAAATAATACTTCATTTCATTAATGGAAAATACTGAAATATGCTTACAACCAGATATGGAAATAAACCAGCTAGGGCGATGGTAGCTTATCTCTGAGAAGAGATGTGGTGGCTCCATGCCTCTAAACTGTGTTAGAATGAGGCTCGAAGGCTTATTTATTGTTGAGAAACAATGGAAAACCCTTCACATCCCAAAACCTAACCCTAGAAGATGAAACGCCAAATTGTGGGCCCCGTTTGGGTAAATTGGTACAACAATTTCCTGGGGTCGTAACTTTGACATATGATCTTCATTTGACGCGTATGATAGCTCATTAGAAAGATCTATCAGAGCACTACCACTTTGGCAAGGGAAACATGGGTCCATGGACCCATTTTACCCCCACATTTCCCAAAAAACTTCGTTTAGGGCCTCAAAACGGCTCCGGAAGTTCAAGACCCGAAAAACTGCTAAAAATAGTAAATTGTGCTACAATTTAGGAAAGTAAAAAAACTGAAAGAGACAGTTGTGGGGGTCCAAATGGGCTAGGTGGGTGGCCACCAACATCCACCTGGATCATTCC